>JAYESA010000003.1:42812586-42965086 GCA_036927795.1 Iris macrosiphon
GCGCTTTTTTGCCACGGACCTAGAATCGACGAGTTAGTATTTTTTCTATGATCTAGACATCGATTAGAACCCGTAGGTAAATTTTGGGCCAATTCTGAGTAGGTTTGGTGTGCGTTTCACGAGGTTTCGTGAACCGCACACCACGTGTTCGTCGAAATGATCGAATGGCCATTTCGACTTGGTTTCTAGGTTTTGGGCTTGTGCGCGCGTTGGTTTAGCTTCGGGGAGTATGTGCTAGAGTTTTTGAGTATATATATATATATATATATATATATATATATATATATATATGTTTTTGGGTGTAGGGGTGAGTGTGGTTGAGTGTGTGTTGGTGTTTATGTATGTGTAGGTGTGTATAGTTATATATGTGTTTATATATATATATATATATATATATATATATATATATGTGTGTGTGTGTGTGTGTATGTGTGTGTGTGTGTGTGTGTGTATATATATATATGTTTATGTGTGTGTAGTTGTGTGAGTGTTTGTGTGAGAGTGTGCGTGTGAGAGTGTGTGAGTGTGAGTATGTGTTTGTGAGCGTGTGTGTGAGTGTGGATATGTGTTTATGTATATATATATATGTATGGTAGTGTATGTATATATATATATATATATATATATATGGTTGTGCGTGTATATGTATATATGTATGAGTGTGTGTATATGTATATGTGTGTTTGTGTATATATGTGTTAGTGTGTATATATATATATATGGTTGTGTGTGTGTGTATATATATATATATATATATATATATATATATATATATATATATATATATATATATGTATATATATTTTTGTGTTTATATATATATATATGTAAGTGTGTGCGTGTATAGGTTTTTGTGTGTGTGTATAGATGTGTCTGTGTGTGTGTGTGTGTTAGTACTTGTCGAGGTGTGAGAGGGGGAGAGATTGAGGAGAGTGAGCGAGAGGGCGAGCCGCAGCAGCAGCTAGCGCAGCGCCGCGACAACAGCAGCGTGCAGCAGCGGCAGCAGCAGTAGCAGCAGCAGCTGCGCTTAGCAGCGCAGCAGCGCATTTCAGTAGCGCAGCGCGAGCACGGCAGCAGTTCGCAGCGCGCGTTCCCCTCCCCCTTCTTTATTTATATATATATATATATATATATATATATATCTTCACTTATCTATCTATCTATCTATATATATATATATATATATATATATATATATATATATATATATATATATATATATAGATAGATAGATAGATAGATAGATAGATAGATAGATAGATAAGTGAAGATATATATATATATATATATATATATATATATATATATATATATATATATATATATATATATATATGAGTATAGATATATATATACATATATGTGTATGTGTGGATATATATATATATATATATATATATATATATATATATATATATATATATATATATATATATATATATATATATATATATATGTGTGTGTGTGTGTGTGTGTGTGTGTGTGTGTGTGTGTGTGTGTATATATATATATATATATATATATATATATATATATATATATATATATATATATATATATATATATGCTTAGTTATATAGCTAGGTATATGTTTATATAGATAGTTAGTTATATGGTTAGTGTTAGAGAGGGGGATAGTTAGGTATCTCAATACCTCGAGATACCCAAGGTATTGAGGGTAGTGAGGTAAGGTATTGAGGTAGCCTAATACTAAGTTATATATATATATATATATAGATATAGATAGATGGATGGATGGATAGCTAGATAGTTAGAGGGTAAGGTATCCGGGTAAGGTATCTCAATACCTTTAGATACCAAGGTATTGAGATAAGTTGGGTATCGGGAATGAGGTAATTGCCTATACACTAGGTTATATATATATATATATATATATATATATATAGTTAGATATATGTTATATATATATATATATATATATATATATATATATATATATATATATATATATATATATATTAGTATATGGTAATATATATATATATATATATATATATATATATAGTTAGTTAGTTAGTTAACTAGTGTTAGTGAGGGGTAAGGCTTGAGTATCTCAATACCTTGAGATACTCAAGGTATTGAGCATCGGGGCAAGGTATTGAGTTTTAGCCTAGGATTGGAGTTAGAGATGCTTTTATATATATATATATATATATATATATATATATATATATATATATGTATATATATATATATATATATATACGTGCTAGTATATATTTTAGAGGGTATAGACGGGGCGTACAGCGTAGGTTGAGGTATCGGATACCGAGGCTATCCCGGTATCTCAAGGAGGCGAGTTTGAGGGTTTATTAGCTTAATGACCTAGTTTTGACCTAAAATTTCAGGGGCACCCTAGTTTGACCTAGAGTTGACCATAGTTGACCCGGTTGACCGCCAAAGTCAACTTTTGACCTAGTTTTGACCTAGAGTTGACTTTTTGGACCAAGAGTTGACTTTTGACCCAGATTTTACCGGTTTGACCTAAAACAACCCTAGAAGCTTGTTTTTAGTTATTTTATATCTGTCTAACTCATTAGAAACCTATTTAACCTTGCTTTTTGTAATAGGTCCTTGCGACACCAGTTCGGATCGCTAGTTCCTCAGGACGTCAAGCGAGTACATTCTCTGATAGTTTTTATTATCTGATGATTATTATGATTCAGCTTCTAGTATAGTATTCTCTGATTTTTCTAGCATGACACGGACTAGTATTTCTGGATTTATTTACTTGCGACACGTATATTTCATGTTTTTGGCCTCTATTCTGGAATCACCTACAGGCATCACTACAGGCATCACTCATGTTTCTGGCTGGACTCATACTTGATTTACGTGTCGGATCTTGGATTCACTTGTACTAGTCGGGGCAGGGAAATACTCGAGTAGACATGTAAACATTCCCAACTGGAATTACTGGAATCACCCCCTCTGGTCTAATCTGGAATGATAGCAGCCGCACACCCAGTGTACGGTGAGCCGTACTTACCCCTAGCCGTTTACATGTCGAAACAGGTATTTCAAAGACACGAGTTCATTCTTTCTAGTCTGGAATCTCTTGCATTTCTTGCTGGTCTCACTTACATATTTCTGGACTTGACTCATTACATGTATTCTTGCTGGACTCACTACACGTTCTTGTGCACAGACTTGATCTTAGTTTAGATTTCTTGTATCTTGCAGTCATTACTATCTTGCTTCTGATATTCATGCATCTTTACCTTTATGCACCAGTGATATGTATATATATCTTGTTCATACTTTATTTTCTTTACCTTGCTACTTGCTACAACTATTTTATAGTTTTTATCATTTAACTGGAACTGTTGTTTAGGTGTACTTGCTCGAGTCCTGACTGGACATATTTTTTCCAGAGTATCCGGAAGATTGGTGTCCGACGTTTTATGGACCTCAGCCTGTCGATGGTGCATACAGGAACCCCCTAGTTTAGGAGTAATTTCCGGGTTGGTAGCCGGGATCACTAGGACCTGTTGTTGTTTTGATTAGCTTTTAGCACCGGGTTTGTCCCCGGTTTTGGATTGAGATCTTGTATTGTATATGATTCAGGATATTGTATTATTATTATTGATGTTGTGGTTGTTTTAGTAGCAGTTGTTTAGACCTTGTAGTTGTTAAACTTCTGTGTTATCTTATCGTACTTAGATTCATGATTGAGTACTTGTGTTATCATTATGATATTGCTCCTCCGTTTGGAGTTGAGATCTTGACAGGTATATATATTGATTGTGTGAGATTGTTAGTAGACCTAGACAGCGTTCTACCGCCGATGATGCGGCGTAGGCTGGACGTACCCACGACTCTTGCCCGATTTTCTGGGTGCGGGTCGTGACACATTTGGAGAGCGTATCATGAGCGTATCATAGTGTATCACCCTTGTGCACCGTAAGTGTTTGGTGTAATGCCTAGTAGCATGTATTAGTATAGATATTCAGATTTGTATATAAATATATATATTAATATTTTTATTCTAAATTACTATGTATATGCATGTGAGTGTATATATATATATATAAATTGGGGTGTGGTTGTGTGTTTATGAGTGTGTGTGTGTGTGTGTGTGTGTGTGTGTGTGTGTGTGTGTGTGTGTCTAAGTTTGTATGAGTGTGTTTGAGTGAAGTTGGAGTCTAACATTTAGTAGGTTGATAGTTGAGTACTTAGAGAATCGGTAAGGGTGTGCTTGGAGTTTGTTGGAAGCTCGTGTTTAACGTATCAGTTTATATGCAGTGCACTGTGTGCATATTGTAACACCCCGTTCCGTTCAAGCGAACTGCCGATTCAAAAGGCAAAAGTGCAATGTCCCGACCCACTTTGCTCAGGCGAGAATACTCGTTTGAGGCAAAGGATATCCAGACTTGTCCCTACAGGATTTTGGCTTAGGCTTTCAGAGGCTCGCTTGACGTATCGCTCAACCGAGGCAAATCATCACTAAGGTGGGTGGCTACCGGGTGAACTTGTCTTTATTTAGCCAGCACACATAAAATCTGGAATGATACATGCTAGTCGCTAGGTGAATCACCCCCTGCATGCTAATAAAAATCAAACGCACCTAGCTATGGGAATAATCCCAACTAGTATTGCTTGTGCTAAAACATGAAAATAAAATATTGCTTATATTCAGACCCTCGCATGCTAAGTCCCTTACGGTTTTACCTCTCGGTTTACCTTCGGGCCCAAGCCAATGCGTTTGCTTAAGTTCCTTAGAAACGCATGCTTGCCTGCTTACAAATGTCTAACGTTATTCGTATTGTGCATGCATTCTAGTTAGCCAGGAGACTATCAAATAGCTCTTCTGTGCAATTGAACCTTCAAATATCCGGGACCTTTAGGTCACCAAGGCAAATCCCCGAACCAGGGGCATGCATCAAGGCAGGTGAATACTGAATGGAAATCACATCAAGTTTACCTTTGAACGAGAATCCTGTCCTTGCTCGTTCATAGCAGAAATTCAAGATTGTACTTGTGTTATTGATTGTATTATGAAAGATGTGAATTTGGATAACCCCAGAGACCTGCATGTCGCGGACAACTCAGAAATGAGGTATAGTTCCATGGGCGATCATCGGGGCACTGGGACCGATCCGATCCGGATGGAACTCTATTATTCAGCTATTGTACTGGACGAGATGGCGTATAGTGCTCATTGTTCTTTCGCTGCATACCATTCTCTCCAAGGCTAAACTCTATTGTATAGTCAAATATTGTACTGGACGAGATGGCTTGTAGCGCCCATTGTACTTTTGCTGCAAACTATTCTCGTTTATGACTAGTGTCCTTATGGCTATGCCAGCGACCCATTGTTCATATAGATAAGTCATCCTCGCTTAGCGGCTATCCGCATGCGAGTTATTGTATCGCATCAACTGAACACCTGAACGATCATGATACAACGACTCTCGTGTTTGCACATGCTAGTGCCTTGGTTTTCATTATGAATGCCCCTGAATGTTTATACTTGCCCGTGCTTGAATTAACAATGTTTGCCTTGGACAGGGAAGGCCAAAGGGTAAGTCTCGCTGTGTTTCCTCTCATGTCGCACGGCGCACCACCACACGAGTTAGGCTATTCAATCTTTACATAAAACTGATCCTAAGGCAACTATAAAGACAACATAATAGTTGGTGCATGGAACCTATATTACGTGTTTGGATTTGTCGAGCGGGCGAGTAGCCTCCCCACCAGTGCATTCAATGTACTGATAACCCATCAGATCATTTGTAGGGTGTGAGAGAACCTCGTTCGGTGCGGATGCCTCCTTCGTGTATGCTAAGGCATGGAGATCACTCCGGAGCCTTGGAGTGCTACGTCCGGAACTGAAGCACATATACAAGACATAATATTGGAACATCGTTCGAACATTGCCTGTACAATCATTCCACAATTGTAGCCACTTGGCACGCTTTTACTGTTTCAGAGAGAGAGGCTTGAGAGACTTGTAATCTCGGCTATACGCCGCCTGTAACACATGTTATATCAATAAAAGAGTTGCTTTACTTCAACTTGTGTTATTCAATGCTTCCGCTATATTGTCGACTCAGTGAACTTGTTACCAAATTGATATGCGTTTATATAACTCTATTGCACTCGGACAAACTAAGCGACTCTATGGCTTAGAACTCTTACCGCCAGCCAAAGAACCACGGCCTTGCACGGGCGTGGCTCACGCTCGTGCGGTATCACGCCTGGATGGGTCATAAAGCGATCGTTCCGCGGGAGCACTGGCGCAGTGATTCTCGCCTAGCGGGAACGGCTGATTTAGCTTGCGGGAGATCGGGGCGTGACACATATGAGGTGAGAGGGGGGAAATTGAGCACTAAAGTGCATCTCTATGTGGAGGTGTTGCTCGAGTGTATATACAGTAGGTACAGTTGCATAAGTAGTAGTGACAACAAGTGTGGACTGTTGGAGCATGTGTATGCGGCAAAGTGTGCTACATTAGGGAGCTTTCTACCTATAGCTATAGCAGCATGTAGGCAATATAATATGGTTCAAATATGTCTATGTGTGGAGTGTTAAGATGGGTATAAGTATTATGGAGTGGGTGATTATGAGTGCAGTCTTTGTATTACAGTTCAGAGCAATAGGACGAAAATATATATTGCAGTGCTTTATAGTTTCACAACAGATATCTGTGCAGCAAGTTATCTGTGCGCCCAACTAGAATTGAGTATCCACAACTATGTTCAGCATATTATTGTGTACTAGTGTCCATGTGTTTAAAATAGTAGATGTGTGAGTGTCTTGGAGGTTTTGTTCTCAGTTTGAACACAGCAAGGTATGCAATATGAGGAAAGGGTCTAAGTATTTCGAAGTGTGTAGAAATACAGGAATCAGTGAACTGTAAATCTGTGTTAACCAGGTAGATGGATGTGCATCTGAGTTAATTATAAAAGTGATTAGTGTAGATGTGTATTATATATATACATATGGATATAGATAATAGTATATATATATATATATATATATATATATATATATATATATATATATATATATATATATATATATGTATATAAATACATGTTGTGCTTGTGTGTATGGGATGGAGTTATGTGTGTAGGGGGAGTAATAGAGCAGCTACAACTGCTGTTACTTGTTGCTATAGTTGTGGTTGTAGTGATGTATCCGTTGGGGGATGATACCTATACAGTAGGGGGGTCGGGCTTGTGTGCAGAGGTGTGAAGTAGGGTGTTGGGGTGCTCGGGGAAGTTTGGCAGCAGCTGTATTAGCTATATGCAGGCAAGGAAGCATCAGGATGTGTAGTCAGTCGTAGGGGCTTAAAGTCAGTGAAGTGCAGACAGGGGGGGTACTTGATGCAGTGGTAACACTGGCTTGCAGTGCATCCAGTGCCTAAGTAAGGGAGTTCTAGTGGGTATTATGTACATCTAGTGTATATGTAGTTGTATACGGTTGAAGTCAGGTAAATATAAGTTTGCAGTAGACTGTGAGAATGTTGTAGGTTGGTGTAGGGAAATCTAAGATGAAAAGTTCAAGGGTTGAACCTAGGGATATAGCATGTGCATAGTGCACAAGTGTACATGTATAGCAAGATGTGAGTGTAGGAGTGAAGTGCAGTTGGATAAAGAGTATAGAGTGAAGTATGTACCCATGAACTAAGTAGTATCAGTGGATACTAGATATTGGTGTAGGTTTTATGAGATGACAAGTGGGTATTAAGGATGAGTGTGTACTGATACACTTGTATCGACAAAGTATGGTAACAGTGAGCTATGTGGCTCGAGTAGCTTACTTGGTGAAGGGTGATGTAGGTGTTAGGGATGGTGTTATTGCTAGTTGTGGTGTGGTTAATATTAATTATGAGAATTGGTGCTTGAGTAGGTTATGAGTTGGGTTGAGATTAAAGCTAAGGTAAGGTATATAGGAGTGATAAGGATACCAATTGGTATCATAGAATATGTGTAATTATTTGTGTGAGTGTGTATCTTATAGAGATATGTATCAGTTTACATGGTATCAGTGGAGTGCGTATCCATGAATCATGGGTTGTGAGTGTATGTGAGAATTTAAGTGAGTGTGAGTGTGATATCAGAATGTACAGAGGTTGCGTTAGGTGTTTAGGAGTGTTCAATAGGTAATATTGAGTATCCTAGGCTCGAGGGATTTAAGACAATAGGTGTTGTATCTAGGTAATAGTTATGGATGCTAAGTTGAGTTAATGGGTCTTGAGTTGTATCAGTAGCAATAGGGTTGCAATGTACAGGGTCGCATTAGAGGAAGGTATATCAGTCAAGGGAATGGGAGGTAACATTTGGTATCAATTATATAGTCTAGTATATAGATAATGAACTAAGGTATATGCTTGGCATTAAGGTAAATTATTTATAAACCAAGATACTAATAAGTTTTGTAGCTTATAGGGTATTGTGACCTAGTATAACATAATATTAGCTAGTATAATATTAGTATAAGCTAGAATACCTTGGTACATCTTAGTTGAACTAGTTTGACCTTAGAGACCTAGTTCAAGCTAGTTTAACATGTTTATGATTCCAAAATACTGTTTTGACTTGTTATTCATATTTAGGTCTTTGAGATACCGAGATGGACACCGTTTGATATCATTGCTCTGGACCATATGTGAGTACATTCTCTAATAGTTTCCATTATTTGATAATTACTATAATGTAAGTATTTATAAATTTATTACTTGATTCCTAACACATTGGCATATGGATTAGTAATCACGTGGATCTTTAGTCATGAGATGTTATATATTATTTTAATTTTTTTTTGTGTTCTCACATGGTTTAGACAATGTTTAACATTAGACAATATTTAATATTAGACAACGTTCATTGAGTATCTTGCATAGTGACATGTCATGGTTGGATCTATTGTACTAGTCAGGGAAAGGGGAAGTGTTAGCTAGATATATGATCAAAGCCTAGACAATGCTCAATGTTCAATGTTTAAGTTAGATAATGTTTATCCAATGTTTAAGTAGATAATGTTCAACACAAGCCAATCACATATCTAACTAGTATTTCAAATACTTAGTGTAGTTACAATTCTTTACCATATTCTATTTTATTGCCTTTATTTTATTTTATTGTGATCAGTTTATACCATATTGCTCTAGTTTATCTGTTTCTTTCCACCATACTAATACATATTGCTCATTATTTCTCGTCTTGTATTACATTCTCTATTTCTGTTTATAGTTATTATCAATTAACTTAGAACTGTTATTGGGTTGTACTTTACTCCAATCTTGACTGGATATATTTTTCAGATGAGTGGTTAGATGAGATGTGTCCCACCTTTTACGGGCCACAAGATGGCGAGTCTCCTGAGAATTTAGTGCCAGCTACTGAGGCAACTTAGATTTTCATTAGCATATTGTATATATTTCAGTTTTAGACATTGGCATGTATATATTATTTGAGACTCGTTATGTTGCTAGACTATTGGTCTTGGATGGATTGTATTATGACTTCGTGACTCCTTCTTCTATTCCATATCGTGCCTTTGTCTTCCTTTAGTTTTATATTATGATTGAGTGTCGATTATAATTATACCATCATATTATCCTCTAATTAGAGTTGAGATATCTTGACAGGTACATTATATATATTATGTAAGATATTTAAATAGTATTATTGACCTAGACAGCGTTCTACCATCGATACTGCGGCATAGGCTGGACGTACCCACGTACTCGTGCCACTACACCGGGTGCGGTTCGTGACACAGAAATTTAAGTTATATCGACCAATAAGTTATATGGCTTGCTATATGGTATATGGGTTATCCTAGAAGAATAATGCATAGATGAATCCTCATATCATGATGATGGTGAGGCGAGCTTGTTGAGCCAATTTATACAAGCAATAGATAATAATGAACCAATC
The DNA here is from genome assembly GCA_036927795.1 of Iris macrosiphon. Lineage (NCBI taxonomy): Eukaryota > Viridiplantae > Streptophyta > Magnoliopsida > Asparagales > Iridaceae > Iris > Iris macrosiphon. The sequence continues at coordinate 42,822,498 of JAYESA010000003.1, forward strand.
CCTTGCAAGGCCACCGCGCTAGTAATCAGGTAATATTATATAATATTGTATAGCCATATACTACACTCGACTATTGTTGATGATATATAGTATCTGTTGGGGGCCAACATGACACCCTAGAACATATGTCATACTGGTAGCTACCATACATTATCTCGAGATTCTATTCCCTCCCAATGCTTCTACCAATTTAAGTTACCTAATTAACCCTAAGTTATATAGAATCTTGTATCGTGGTCACACGATCCTCCTTCTTAGACGTCGTATTGTAGTACGTGTACGCTAGGTACGAATCCATAATGTTGCCTGAGAGCCAGTCCGAATTCCTCCAAGCATAATGTAATAATCAGTTAAACAGCCTAACCACACTATGAGTACTGATGAACTACAAGGCCCGTGTTGGATAAATCATATAATATCACATGTCGCGTATGATAGGAGCCCACAACCAAAACATGTAATATACAGCACATAGCAAGATATGGCGTACCTCAGTACATATGTAAAACATATCACATGGGAATGCATAGCAAGTAGTAAATGTATCAGTACAGATACAAGTAGTCAGTGTTGATCCATCTGGTCTTAATCAATCTAACTTCGATAATTTATTTAAAACTCTGAATTGATACTTGCAACAGAAGACTGCACCTTCAATAAAAGAATGTTCTTTTATGTTCGGTTGATTCTATTATTTTACACTTTATAATGTAATTTTTATCTTTATTGAGTCTAGAACTTATGTAATTCGGAATGCACTTTGGTACTAGTTGAATAATTATCCAAAGTCTACTCAAAAAAAGCATATCTACACCGAAAGAAACTTGAACTCATACTAGCCCAAAGACCCACTCAAAATACAACCAAAACTAATCCAAACCTGACCAGGAACCTACTGGAATTTGGGAAATCGAACTCAGTCCAATTTTTACTCGAACTCTGCCCGAACTCGGTTGCCCAAAACTGATTCTTTATTCAATTGGCTAGAACTATTCTCAAGGCTCCAACGAATGTACAAGATATGATAAGAAGCCAACAATCCCACTCATACGTACGAATATTGTCTTCTAAATTGTACATTAGATGGTTAGAACACCATTTGCATATTTATTACTTACTACAGTTTATATGGCTTGCTTCTATGTATCTTGTTACGTCCCTCTGAGGACCTGGTGCATTTCCAGGTTTAGACGGTCATGACTATTTGCAAGAGTATGGACCAAGACTTGTTACTTCCTTATCTTTCGAGGAGGTCTTCCCTTCGAGCCTCTCTGATCATTAGATGGTGTACTTGTTATATTTTCTTTTATATCCTAGTTTGGTAGTGGATTAGTCTCCACCCAACTATTAGTTCTTCTCGACTATTTCATACTTGGTTCATTGCCAATATTTGGTTATTTATTTATATTTGGTTTTGTGGATGAGATTAGTATTGCATATGACTTGTAATATTATATGTGTCACGCCCCAATCTCCCGCAGGCAAATCGGCCGTTCCCGCTAGGCGGGAATCACCCTCGCTAGCGCTCCCGCGGAACGATCGCTTTAATCCATCCGGGCGTGATGCCGCATGAGCGTGAGCCACGCCCGTGCAAGGCCATGGTTTATTGGCTGGCGGCAAGAGTTCTAGGCCACAGAGTCGCACAGATTGTCCGAGTGCAGCGGAGTCATGAACGCATAGGCGATCGGTAACAGGTTCACTGAGTCGACAAATATAGCGGAAGCATTGAACACAAGTTTGAAGTAAGAAACTCTTTATTGATATAAACAGGGTTACAGGCGGCGTATAGCCGAGATTACAAGTCGCTCAAGCCTCTCTCTCTAAAACAGTAAAAGTGTGCCAAGTGGCTACAACTGTGGAATGATTGTACAGGCGATGTTCAGGCGATGCTCCAACATTATGTCTTGTATATGTGCTTCAGTTTTGGACGCACTGTTGCAAGGCTTCAGAGAAAACTCCTGGCCTTAGCACGCACGTCGGAGGCATCCGCACCGAACGAGGTTCTCCCGCACCCTGCACACAAACTGGTGGATTATCAGTACATTGAATGCACTGGTGGAGAAGCTACTCGCCCGCTCGACAAATCCAAACACGTAATACAGGTTCCGTGCACAACTATTAAGTTGTCTTTCTAGTTGCCTTAGGATCAGTTTCATGCAAACATTGAATAGCCTAACGTGTCGGGCAGTGCGCCGTGCAACATGAGAGAAAATACGGCGAGACTTACCAACTTACCATCTCCTTCCCTGTCCAAGGCAAACATTGAGGCAACATTGTTAATTCAAGCACGAGCAAGTATAACATTCAGGAGGCATAGCATATGCAAACAGGTGGGTTGTTTTAACATGATCGTTCAGGTGTTTAGTTGTTCTTGATGCGATGCAGTGACTCGCACGCGGATAGCCGCTAAGCGAGGATGACTTATTGTCACTACCACATTTTAGGAAAAAGGGTATTTTAGTAATTTCCTATTTAAATAAATTTTGTGCATGGTAAATATTTTTTGTTGTATTATTTAATTGTTGTTAGATGTTATTTAATTATTTTGGACTTATTTTAGTGGACCCAACTAGTTTAGTTTGGACCCATGGACCAACATGAATTAAATAGTTAGACTTGGCCCATTTAGAAGGCCCATGGTTAAGGAGATGGATTAAATTAATTAAGTGATTAGACTAGAAGCTTCCTTCCTTAATTATTTCTTCATGAGAGGCCCCAAGGGGTACATTGGACATTTTACAATTGCTTGGGAGAGGGGCAAGGCCGGCCTATTAAAAGAGGGGAGAAATTTCTCTCTCCTCTCATTCCAAATCTAGATCTAGAATTTCCCACTCCCAAATTCCCTCCATTCCCATTCCAATTCCCCACCAAATTCATCCCAAATTCTTTTCAATTCACCATTAGAAAGTTGAGAAGCAAGGATCTAGAAGGAGGAAGCAAGGATCTACAAAGAGGAGCAAGGATCTACAATTTGGAAGCAAGTTCATCTCAATTGGAGGTTTCATTGGGAATCCATCTCCCAATAGGTATAATTCAGTTTTTTCCATTAAAATAGCTTCTAAATCTGATATTTAATCATGTAAAATCAACCCATATGTATGTACTACCCATAGGACTTTGTTTTATGTTCATAGGAGACCCATGGAGAAAGTTATGGTGCTTTTTGTGTCAATTTTGTTGGAATTCCGAATTTACATTTTGTTGTGTGTGTCAATTGATCCTATAGATCAATTGGGCATGTGATTATGTGTTTGGGGCTTGTGTCGTGTCCATATTTGGGTACATGTGGTTCGTATCCCAACTATTTGGTGATACATGTCATTTTGGGGGTTTTCCTCCGACACGGGGCTTTGAACATGTCGTATTTTGACACGGACACATAGATCTACTTTTGACACTTTGATTTATTCATAAATATTATTTGTGACTTATTTGTATCCTTCGGGGTACATTTGGTTGTGTGTTGGACTCGTGTCACATGCGTATCCTAGATCTAGTGGGATACGGTGTGATACTCTCCAATTTAATGTGTTTATGTGTAGATCTAATTAATTATGCTTTAAATTCTTTATTTATAATTAGTAAATATATATAGATATTATATATTTATTTTAGTGTATTTATTATGATATTGTAGCATAGATCTATATTTTTATGTATTTTAATATGATGTATAAATATATGTATGTAGCTTTCTTGCATGCAATTATATATGTACTTATGTTAATAAAATATTTTATACATAAAGGTTTGTAAAATATATTTATGTATTTAAATGTGTAATTATATTATTTATAATTATTATATATTTAATTGTTAATTTAATGAATGTATTTTTATGTGTGCTTCTAGCCATGTAAAATATGTACATTAATATGTGCAATGTATTTTATAATTATTAATATTTAAATGTGCAAGTTTATGTGTATATATATACAAGTATATATATTTATTAAATTGTTTTATATATGTATATATATAGGTGTTTTTGTGAGGTATAATACTAATAATAATATATTATTTTATTTGTATAAATATTGGTTTGTATATACATTATTTAGAGTGTGCATTAATTGTATTATTAGTATACTTTGTGTGGGTACCAATTGGGATCTAATTTTGATTCCTAAATTATTGTATTTTATTTCTATATTATTTATATAGATTTCTTGTGAGGTTGACCTTGGTTTGACCATGTTTGACTTTAGTTGACTTTAGAGTTGACCATAGTTGACTTTTGACTTAGAATTTATTTATTGACCTAGAAGTTGACTAGTTTGACTTGTTCTCTTTCCGGGACCTTGTATTAATGTGATATTCTATATCTAGGTCTTCGAGGTACCGAGTCAGACATCTGTGAGACTGTTCTTTGGACTTCAGGCGAGTACATTCTCTGATAGTTTCTCATTTATGATATCCTCTATGTTCGTTGTATCTAGTGTAGATTTACATGTTTCTCTCGACACTATGGTTACACGGATTGGTATATCCGGATCTCGTCATGAGATGTTATTCCTTGGTATATGGTGTATATGGTGCAAGTATTATTTTATTGGTTATCTTGTACATGTACAGACACCGATTCTCGGGGAGACTAGCTATCTTCTTGGGGAATCTAGTGCCATAGCATACTGTGGTTGGATCTATTATACCAGTTGGGGTGGGGAGTATTAGTATAGATATGTGATCAAATCCCTATTGAATAAAGTATTGGTAAGCGAATAGTGTTGATCATGCACCGCACGTATGATTAGCCAGGCCGCATTGTATCTTGCCCAAGCCGATCACATGTTAAGCTAGTACTCACACACTTAGTCATTAGTATTATTGTTTCATTGGCATATTGTTCATTATTGTATTTCTTTCCAGTATTTCCTTATTGTCTATATATCTCTTGTATCTATTTTGTGCATCTTGTTTATCCACAGCTATTTACTGTTACATAGTTTTTATCATGGATTAGAACTGCTGTTAGAGATGTACTCTACTCCTTTCCTGACTGGATATATTTTTCCAGATGATACTGAGGAGTAGTACCCTACCTATTATGGACCCCAGGATGTTGTGGGTTTAGATTCTGAGATCCTGGCTCAAGAGAGACTTATCCCAACTGAGACAGTTGACCCTGGAGTGTAGCTTTGTAGTATGATAGTATTCTTTTGTACTGGATTTGTCTCCAACTTATTTTGTTACTCTTCAGACTCATTGATGTATTATTTTAAACTCATGAGTTGTATGATGACTATTCTATTCTTATCTAATTTCGTGCTCATTCTATCTTAGTTCTGTGATTGAGTATACTATCATTATTGGTGGTTCATTATATTGTTAGATAGACTATCTAGACAGCGTTCTACCGCCGATTCTGCGGCGTAGGCTGGGCGTTGTTTCCGACTAGTACCCTTACACCGGGTGCGGGTCGTGACACTTATCTATATGAACACGGTCGCTGGCAAAGCCATTATGGACGTAGTCGAGGACAAGGATAGCATGCTACGCGTGTACACGAGGCACACGAACACGATGCGTTGCAAGCTATCCTCCCTGCACACGAGACTACACACGAGCTCCATCCGGACCGGATCGGCCCCAGTGCCCCGGTGACCGTCCGTGGAACTAGTCCGCGACATGCAAGTCAGGGTTAACCAATCTCAGGCAACACGATTTATTTGACCAATCTCAGGCAATAAGATTTATTTGACCAATCTCAGGCAACACGATTTATTAGACCAATCTCAGGCAACACGATTATACGAGATACACGAGAACACGCGTGCACTAGAACATGAGAACACGAGTGCACGGGAACACGAGTACACGAGTATACGGGATACTTGAATCTTGGTTCTGTACAATAACTTGTCTTGATGCACTCTCCTAGTTCGGGGCTGCCTTGGTGACCTAACGGTCCCGGATACTTGCAGGGTCAAACATGCACGGAACGACTACTTAGTAGTCTCCCGGAGTTGGATGAAAATAAGGCAACATTCAAACAAACAAGTATACATTTTTAAGGAACATAAGTAGGCACGTTGCTCGGACCCGAAGGTAAGCCGAGAGATGAAATCGTTAGGGACTTAGCATGCGAGGGTCTGAACATATAAGCAGTATTTTATTTCCATGTTCTAGCATAGCAATACAGGTTGGGATTATTCCCTTAGCTAGGTGCGTTGGATTTATTAGCATGCAGGGGGTGAATCACCTAGCGACTAGCATGAATATTCCAGATTTTATGTGTGCTGGCTAAGCAAAGACAAGTTCACTGTAGCCACCCACCTTAGCGATGATTCGCCTTGGTAGAGCGATACGTCAAGCGAGCCTCTGAAAGCCGAAGTTGATTTCCTGTAGGGGCAAGTCTGGATATCCTTTGCTTCTTGTTTGAGGCAAAGCGGGTCGGGACAGCTGCACTATTGCCGTTTGAGACGGCAGTCCGCTTGAGCGGAACGGGGTGTTACATCCTACCCAACTTAGAAAAAGTCTCGTCCTCGAGACTTACTAAGGACAAGCAGTGATCTAGGGTTGAGGCAATCCTAGACAAGTCGTTGTACTTGTTCATTTGGATATTCACTTGCACAAGCTTCGAAATCAGCATATCGCTTAGACTGGATCGTGCGCACTTTCGAAGTGCACTTCTAGTGTGAACACGTCAACCAGCTTAGTGACAGCGAAGTCTTAGCACTCGAGTTTCACCTTTTCCTAAGTCTTGGATGGTGCACTAGTTCAAGGCGTCCCTCGAATAGATGCATTCAACCAAACTTAGAGTTAGTGAAAATCGGACAAGCTATTAGCGATACTCTTAAGGGTTCGCACAGGTTGGCACAAAGGCCACTCGTAGCATACAACCAGACAAGCAAGCATATCTTATCATTCAAAACGCATTTTGAAAGTATTTAGACTTATTGTTGGAACATCCCATCGAGGCATTGAGAGAGAGCGTGCACATAACCCACGAACGAGCTTTCGAAACAGAGATATCGAATTGAAGGCCAAAGGCGTAGAAGCCAGGCTCTGATACCAACATATCACGCCCCGATCTCTCACAAGCAAATCGGCTGTTCCCGCTAGGCGGGAATTACCCTCGCCAGCACTCCCGCGGAACGATCGCTTTAACCCATCCGGGCGTGATGCCGCACGAGCGTGAGCCACGCCCGTGCAAGGCCATGGTTTATTGGCTGGTGGCAAGAGTTCTAGGCCACAGAGTCGCACAGATTGTCCCAGTGCAGCGGAGTCATGAACGCATAGGCGATCGGTAACAGGTTCACTGAGTCGACAAATATAGCGGAAGCATTGAACACAAGTTTGAAGTAAGCAACTCTTTATTGATATAAACAGGGTTACAGACGGCGTATAGCCGAGATTACAAGTCGCTCAAGCCTCTCTCTCTGAAACAGTAAAAGCGTGCCAAGTGGCTACAACTGTGGAATGATTGTACAGGCGATATTCAGGCGACGCTCCAACATTATGTCTTGTATATGTGCTTCAGTTCCGGACGCACCGTTGCAAGGCTTCAGAGGAAACTCCTGGGCTTAGCACACACGTCGGAGGCATCCGCACCGAACGAGGTTCTCCCGCACCCTGCACACAAACTGGTGGATTATCAGTACATTGAATGCACTGGTGGGGAAGCTACTCGCCCGCTCGACAAATCCAAACACGTAATACAGGTTCCGTGCACAACTATTAAGTTGTCTTTCTAGTTGCCTTAGGATCAGTTTCATGCAATAGCCTAACGTGTCGGGCAGTGCGCCGTACAACATGAGAGAAAACACGACGAGACTTACCAACTTACCATCTCCTTCCCTGTCCAAGGAAAACATTGAGGCAACATTGTTAATTCAAGCACGAGCAAGTATAACATTCAGGAGGCATAGCATATGCAAACAGGTGGGTTGTTTTAACATGATCGTTCAGGTGTTTAGTTGTTCTTGATGCGATACAGTGACTCGCACGCGGATAGCCGCTAAGCGAGGATGACTTATCTATATGAACACGGTCGCTGGCAAAGCCATTATGGACGTAGTCGAGGACAAGGATAGCATGCTACGCGTGTACACGAGGCACACAAATACGATGCGTTGCAAGATATCCTCCCTGCACACGAGACTACACATGAGCTCCATCCGGACCGGATCGGCCCCAGTGCCCCGGTGACCGTCCGTGGAACTAGTCCGCGACATGCAAGTCAGGGTTAACCAATCTCAGGCAACACGATTTATTTGACCAATCTCAGGCAACACGATTTATTTGACCAATCTCAGGCAACACGATTTATTAGACCAATCTCAGGCAACACGATTACACGAGATACACGAGAACACGCGTGCACTAGAACACGAGTGCACGGGAACACGAGTACACGAGTATACGGGATACTTGAATCTTGGTTCTGTACAATAACTTGTCTTGATGCACTCCCCTGGTTCGGGGCTGCCTTGGTGACCTAACGGTCCCGGATACTTGCTGGGTCAAACATGCACGGAACGACTACTTAGTAGTCTCCCGGAGTTGGATGAAAACAAGGCAACATTCAACAGACAAGCATACGTTTCTAAGGAACATAAGCAGTCACGTTGCTCGGACCCGAAGGTAAGCCGAGAGATGAAATCGTTAGGGACTTAGCATGCGAGGGTCTGAACATATAAGCAGTATTTCATTTCCATGTTCTAGCATAGCAATACAGGTTGGGATTATTCCCTTAGCTAGGTGCGTTGGATTTATTAGCATACAGGGGGTGAATCACCTAGCGAGCATGAATATTCCAAATTTTATGTGTGCTGGCTAAGCAAAGACAAGTTCACCGTAGCCACCTACCTTAGCGATGATTCGCCTTGGTAGAGCGATACGTCAAGCGAGCCTCTGAAAGCCGAAGGTGATTTCCTGTAGGGACAAGTCTGGATATCCTTTGCTTCTTGTTTGAGGCAAAGCGGGTCGAGACAGCTGCACTATTGCCGTTTGAGACGGCAGTCCGCTTGAGCGGAACGGGGTGTAACAATATGTACCACTTGTGAATTATTAATCATAATACAGCGTATGTATGTGTTATAGTTTCCATATATTTGAGTTGCCATATACATACGGCTGTTATGCTTACGTATTCCTAGTCCTATGTATTTTAGGACTAGAATGTGACATATTTTTGTGGTGGCCCATGCAGGTCGAGAGTATATTGTTTCAGTTACATTATTGTACCGAGCAAGCCTGCGTATAGGATTAGAGTATAGGATCACATCCACTTATTTAATTACCTTCTTTGATTTCGTTCTGAACTCTCATTTGACTGCTAGAATTATATCTTGCTTGATTCTTTCACAACGTAACTCTTATCTTCTCTTTCATGCTTGATAGAGGCTTGGAATGTTGTAAACACCCAAATTTTTCAAAAATTAAAATATAAATTTTTATAATTTTTTGAGATTTTTAAATAATTATTATAAACGTTCTTCTGGATTAAATATTTTTGAGTATTAAATTAAATATTAAATATTATGAAAATAATATTTTTGAGTGTAAAATAAAGAATTAGACATAGTGTATTTTTTTGAAATTTATTGGACCCAAAAACTATTTTTAAATAGCTAAAAATATAGTTTTTAAATAAACCAGACTGAACCGGATTAAACTAACCTGAACCGAACCGAACCCAAAATAAACCGAACCCTATATAAACCCAATCCAAACCCCTATTGGATTGGGTCGGATCTGAACCCATACTCGAATCCGCTAGACCCGACCCGCCTGCTACAGTACCCAAATTCAGCCGTTTCCCCCGCTGCTTTGCCTTCCCCCGCCTCCCGTTCACCCACAACCGACGACCCTTCTCCTTCCTGCCTGCACGTCTCCCCCACCGGCCGTCCCTACCACTTCGTCTCCCCGACCTCTCCTCTCCCCGCCAACGGCCGACCGCCCCTATTTAAACCCTCATCCCCACCACGGTCACCATCTTCACCACCGTCCTCCGGCCACTGCCACCGCCTCCGCCGCTTTTGCCACCTCCGATGACAACCCCATCATCCCCACCGCTGCCACCACCACTTCACCACTGTCCACCGCATCTCCAGCCGATGACCCCGACGCCCCTCCGCTGTCACCCCGAGCTCCCCCAACACTGTTGTAGCTCCCCTCCGACGAACCCTGAGCCACCATGAGCTCCCCGCAGCGGCCATCGAGCTCCGGCGATGACCCTCCGGCCGACCCCGTCCTCTCTGACGATCTTCGCCGCCGCCAGCACCGAGCACAGCAGCCGCAATGCTACCACCGACCGGCCGATCAGCATCGCCGCGCCGCCCCGTGTACGCGAAGTATAGTCGATTTCGATCCCCTATTCTGGTGAGTATTTCTCTCTCCCTGTAGCATCATTTTTTGAACGGTCTGCTGCAACATGTTCGCTACGTGACCCCCTCAAACCCCGTGCCATTTGACAGGGGTAGCGTGTCCTGTGACGATCGCAAAATACGACACAAAAAAAGGAAAATATTTCCAATTCTGGATCTTTGAAACCTGGCCCGAACTCACAAGTTTACGGGAGTTTAAATTCCAACCTGTTTAATAATTCTAAAATTTACGTGAACATTTAATTATATAATATAACCAAGTTTCAAACCCGATAATTAGTTTATTTTATTGTGCTGTAGATTATATTTTATTCACGGGTAAAGTTGACCAAAAACTTAGTTATTTAAAACTCAAAATTTCCTGAACTGGGTGTGTCCCGCTAAATGAGGCAACTTGATCGTGTGCGAATTTTACCGAAAGGTGTGCACCGTCAATACGGACGTGTAGAATTTTATGGAAGTTGATTTGAATGTGCGTGCACGCCGGAATCAACGCGTATCCGTCAAAATTATTTCGTATCGGGCCTATTTTGAAACTCATTGTAACTTCGTGTGTATGCTTGTTGTTTCGTAACGAAACTTATGACATCGAATTCGTAGCATTTTTCTGGTCCTGTGACCCAAGTTTGGTTCAATTCTGAGAACGTTGACGAAACCCTATATCTTGGGCCCCACGGCTTCACTTGACGGACGATTTTGTGATTGGCTCATCGGAATCCAGTTTTGGATATTCTGTTGGGTTCGTATCATCGTTCTGGACTTGTAGACACTAAGTTTGACGAATTTGGAGGACTTTGTCTCTGGTACATTTTTTGGTGCGAAGTGGGCCACGTGTAGACCCTACTTTGACCAGAAACTGTCAATTTTGCTTCTGTGTCCAAATTAAACTTTTGGGTAGGCAATCCTAGCTAGTTTATATCTTCTGAGAGCGATAGTAATGTTTATTTCAGCATCTGGAGGCATACCTGAAGATCTCACTGTTACCGAAGCAATTAGAGGAATTCAAACCCCAGGCAAGTGTACATTGCCAATCTTGCAGTACTTACTTCATATTAATTCTTGATTTATGTTTATGATGTATCTGCTTAACCTAGGACCATGTGACATTGCTTAGCGTCCGAATAATATTCGGGTGTCAACGCCGTACGCGGAGTCGTGTAACGTGACTTAGAGAATTATTATTGCGATCCTATATATTTTTGTGCTTGCATTATCAAGTACGTCATACCATAGGACACTTGACACTATTCATGAGTCAGAATTTTTCCTGAGTTATTCATGGTGATTCTGTATAGGATTACAGGATTCAGATCTTACATATGCATATCTATCATTATGACTCGCTGTATTAGTTAGAGGTCATGATCTTGCGTGTTATGGACATGAGACGTCGTAGACATGAGACGTATGATTACATTGGGTGGTGAGAGTATTACCATATTAAAGGCTGATTATATTATATATAGTTTTTTGGAGGTGCCTTAGACTCTGACCAGAGCTTTGGCACATGCACTGGCCCTTCGAGATATATAATAGTTCCAGCCTGAGTATGATTAATGCTCTCACTTGCATATCACTTAGATGGTTACATAGTTTAACCTATTCATTCATTTTATATACTGCATTTATTTGTCTTGAGTTATTCTTGTACCTTGCTATGTCCCCTAAGGACCTGGATCCGGATTATGTCCCCAGGTTTAGCAGAGGAGATCTACCCCGAGATATATGGGACAGGAGCAGACGATGGAGCAGTACCAATACCAGAGGACGAGGTGATGGCCGAAGATTTCTCCTGAGTATTTACTTTATATACTCAGTATTTTCTGTTCTTGATACTCTAATTCATGTCTCATGGATTTATGTATTAAACTCATTATCGAATTATTTCCCGAGATATTTTATTGATACTTGTTGTTGAATTATATATCTCTTTGATTAGTTGATATTTGAGTTATGTTTGTCTTCTGTGGATGAGATTAGAATTAGACTGTGACTTGTATCATAGACCTTTATTATTGTTTTACAACTTAAGTACACTCTAATGGGTCCATTAAATTGGGTTTTCCTATTGGTGTGTGTTGTTGGCCATTGCTACGTGGCTAGTCCCTCGGTATTTTGGGACTGGGGCATGACAAATGTGACTTATGCTAGGTATATATGCCCATAGGTCAATTACACTATTAGTTGGAATCTTGTAAGTTGGTAGCATGCTTACAACCTAGCATCTTATAGTCCTTATGACCCTTTAATGAAGTACAATTGAATGACACTAAATATATGCTAGTGTTTATCTCGATTGTAGAGTTTTAGAGATTCTTACCCCATTTTGTCAACCAAAGATTTAGACAAGAAGTTAGTATGGCACTTGTAGGGGCACAAACACCGGACATCTTTTGGATTCTTGATGAGTTTAATCTATTTGTATTTACATTCATCATTCATCATTATTATATTTATTTCTCGTTCGACTTATTCTGTTGTATAGCCTAGTTTTGCAAGCTTTATTCTTATCATGAGCTTGTTCGGACAGTTATTTTAAGGTCTGGCCAACTTTATTACATATTGTCTTTCTTGATATATGTATTGATGTGGCATCAGCGTATTATTGTTCGATCAGCATTAATGCACTTGGTTCCATGTGAGAATATGTTATGTGGATTGAGATATAGTTGACTTAGATTATTAAACAAATATACTTTCCCTTTTAGACAGGTCCGAGCATATCATATCTGTTATGAAACTATACAGATGCAAGTATGTGATTAGGAACAAACAAATAGAATCTCAATCCAATACTGCCTTGACAACTCTCTTTTGAATTCTCTCATCTCATTTAAACTCGCATTTATATTCGATTGCATCTTCTTTAAACTCCTTATTATTGTTTTTTGTCTTTCTCCATTTCAAAAATACGAATGCTCGTGCTGGATGGAAGTTTGACATATGGATAATACTAGATATATATACCCAATTTTAGGGGTATAGATAGATGCAGAATTGTGTAATATGGTGGTTTAACAACTATAAGGATATGTTGATATCTTAACTAAGTGGCATATCCACGAGACTGGTATATGACACGAGTAGCAGTAATAGAATTCTCTTTCTTATCAATACCTCGTTCCCTCAGATTACTCACCTCCTCTATCATATTCTTCATATCCTCGATCACATGTGCAAGTTCTCCTTGTAGTAAAACTTATTCGTGCCATATTACCCCCACTTAAAGCAGACCAAACTGACCCTTAGAATTTAATGCATGATTATATTTTTCCTTTTCCGGGTTTGAAATACGATATTTCGTACTTGACTCATTTCTACCCTATTGCCCTCTCTTAGTGTTGTATCGTGCTTTAGTTTAATTTCGAGGACGAAATTCTTGTAAGTTAGGTAGGATATAAAACCCCTCAATTTTTAATTTTATTTTTAGTGAATTAATTCGAATAATAAAACAATTGTAATAAAGTAGGTATTAGTACCCATGATAGTATATAGAAGTATGGATAATAATACGATAGAAATAAATAAAATTTTGTATGTGAATAAACAAATTTAAATTATATAAACAAAGAAGCAAATAAAAAAAATAATGATAATAATAATAGTAATGATGGAAAAGATAAGAGTAGTAATAATAGTATAACCATAACAATAAAAGAAATAAAATAGAACTAAAGAAAAGATAAATTAAAACTATAAATAGATTTAAAAGAAAAAGGAAATAAAAAGAAATAACAAAATAAAATAAAATAAATGAAAATAAAATAAAATAAAATCTCGCGAGAAATATAATTTCTAGCCAGTCAAAGAACTCTGAAAACCCCCGAACCCCACCCCCGAGTCGAACCCGCATGAAAGACAGGAGAATTTTGAAAGTTTGATTTGATCAAACTTGATCAAATCTTAACCAAATCAATCCTAATTTTTTTCTGTTTAATCTCGATAAGATTCTCTTCCAGTTTAACTCAAAACCAATCTAAATCCGAGTTTAAAACTTAGAAAAAAAATTGATTGGAAATTAAAGAAAAACCTAGTATATAAACCAATTTTCAAACCACTATTTCTCTACCCCACAACTGTATTTCTGGAGGTACCCCAGTTCATCGTCCTATATCTTTCATTTTACTCGACTATTTTTCGATCTGTAAAGTTTTTTGGATAGCCTACTTATCCCTCTCTAGTAAAATTTGGTTTTTTGGAATTAATATGATATTTTAATTAGTGAAAACCTAGGTGCAAAACCTAAAAAACTGACTGAATAACATTAACTTTATGGACAATTTTTGTGTTGAAAATCCCAACTTGATACGATGATTCCCGCTAGGATATTATGTATTTTTGAAATCCACTTGAACATGAATTTAGACAACCTAACCATCTTTTTATTGATATATTATTTGTAATTTATGGAATATTAATTCTACAGTAAAACCTACGTAGAAAATCACGAAAAACTGTTTTTAAAACTTAAAAACTTCGCGATACAAAGTGCGCTCCGTCAAACGGGACCACCTCGTCGCGTACCAATTATACCAAAAGGCACGTATGGTATATCCGGACTTGTGGGCTTTAGTGGAAGTTGATTTGGACGTGTGCGCGCGTAGGAATCAACCCATATCCGTAAAAAGTCCTCTGTATCGGTGTTTTACAATTATCATTTTAGTTTGTGTGTGCTCGTAAGAACGCGATGAAACTTGGGTCATCGGGTTCGCAGCATTGTGCTGGTCCTGTGACAAAAGTTTCACTCGATTCAGAGACAGTTCACCAAACTGTCGTTTTGTGGGTCCCAAGGTCCAAGTCAATGAAAGAAATTGTGATTGGCTCACCGGAATCCAAAACTAAACATATCATTGAGTTTGTATCGCCAATTAGGATTTGTTTGACCTATAATTTGTCTCATTTAGAGATATTTATCCCTGGCGCATATTTTGGTGCAAAGTGGACCACATATGGATACCGCTTTAACCCAAAATTACCTTTTTCTGTGTCCAAATTCGACAAAAAAGATTATGTTATCTGACTATCTCGCTTATTTCGGGAACGTTGGTGTCATGCCCCATAACTAGAATACTGGAGAGCGGGGGAGTAACTCAGCCAACCACACCTTGCAGAATATTGAAGTAAGCCACAATGTGCTAAGGTTGTCTAGAGATAAGGGAGTGCATGCTGCAATCAAGTTGCCTAGGGTCAAGAACATCTGTGTCTCAATCATCAACCAAGAAACAATAAGAATAAACATGTAAGATAAAGCAGTTAGGCATCCCTGACGCTCTATTAGAATGATCATGAAACTAGTTATACGGGATGGTACACTAATGCATTGTCAAGAATACATGACTGTAAGTCAGCCGCGGTCTGAATAATATACAATCATGTAGAGGAACTAATATCCAGATAAACTGGCTAAAATATGTCATTGGCTAAACGCCAAAAAGGATAATACAATATGATACTCATATTGGGGAAGAAGAAATCCACTCAAGTTCCTCGGCGGACATCCTCCTGGTGTGTGTGCCATCGTTCAGATACAGGACAGGATCCTCGGGCTCTGCTACTAAACCTGGCCAAACAAAACCAGCGAAGTCAGGCCCCGATAGCAAGTACCACATAGGAGAATAAGTGAATATAGCAAAAACTAATAAAGTACATAAAATAGGATAATCCATGCCACAACTGCAAGCGTATGACCTTTCATCGGAGCAGTATGATACCTCTACAACCAAACAAGGATAAGAGGGGTCTCACTACTCCGAGACAGGGTACGACTCACCAATTATAAACACGACGAAGATACAACACATCAATATAAGCCAAGACATACACGCCATAATACAAGCTAAGATATAGATATAATATGCAACTTCGGTATATGACCTATTATGACACATTGGCACAACCCTACAACCAAACAAGGACAAGGGTTGAACCGTCGTACCACAATAGTTTATGTCCCTAGACTACCAACACATACTCATTTAATCGGCCAATCAATCATATGGCTTGATATATGAAGTCTAGGTTATCTTAGTAATAAAATAATATAGGGATCCTCAAATCGTGCTACAGGCGAACACGGCTAGCCGAACCAATAATAATAACACATAGTACGTAGAATATGTATCGGTCCCCCGCAGGGCCACTTGCTAAGATAGATCAGTAACAGTTCCAACCCTTCCTATAGGAAAAATGTTGGCTCGGTTTAAATATAAAAATTTGAATATTGCACTCTACTAGTGCGGATGGTATACAATATTCATGGTGGTAAACTTTCATACCTCAAAAACTATCTGAGGGTGGCTCGCCACACACGATCTCGGGATCTCGTTCCTCTCAATGCTCTATATATTTTAGTTGCCTAGTTAACCCTATGGTTAGTTGGAATCACATGGCGTGGTCACATATTACTCCCCTTATATGTCGTACCGTAGTACGGTCCACGCTAGATATGAATCTACTTTGTCACTTGGCAGTTCAATTTATATTCAACCTAGCATGATGCAACAATCAATCAAGTCCTAGCCACGCTTTGGTAGTTGACCCACATACCATGTCTGTCATGGAAAATTAATATAATAATATCACATGTCACGCAGTATAGGAGGCATTCTTGATGCACGACCCAAAATATGTAATCTCATAACACGTAGCAAGTTATGTCGTACCTCAGTGCACATTATAATATATGTACACATAGCACATAGCAATTGTTTCGATACGGATACAAGAAATTGGGTCAAATCACCAAACTTACCGTTGGTCGTATAAGTCTTACCATATGGGGATACTTGGTCAAAATATAATCTCCTCAAATCAGGTACACCAACTACCAATCAATTAGAAGTCTAAATTTATGAAATCCTCGAATCAACAATTAAATCGCCGAACGTTAGTAAGGGGGGAGTTTGAACCACTCTGGAGCAGATCCACAATCCTTAAACCAAACATGGACTGGGATTGCATATCATCTCCCGAGTAGAACTACGTCCCTCATTCTATCCGACGAACAAAGGATAAGTTAATCTAGTAATCTGAGTTTACTCTAGGTTGCCACATGGTCTACTACAACATATAATCATACTATGCACATAGTTAGTTCTAGCACCTAGACAGGTCTAGCACAGTCTGGTTTCTAAGTCCACTCTTCCTTAGAATAACATCGACAAGAAGCCACGATCAACCACATAAGGTACGATAAGAAATATTCCAAATAAAATAATTAAACTCAAAAAATCGTGGAACGAGTTCATAGATTACTAGGAACGCATAGGATCACATACGCGTATGAGAAGTGCACTCATAGATTTTCGCATGGGTCAGGCTGCATGTACTGATCAGGCGCATGAGCAAATGACCGCATGGATGCACTGGCCACATGGACAAGCGGGTCGCATGCTGCCCTAGGCCGCATATGGCTCCAGGCCGCATGCACTGCTTACCACATGAGGCAGGTGTCGTATAGCGTCAAGGCAAGTCCACTCTAGGAACAAGTGCCGAAATAACGTGCATTAAATAAAATCTCAATGATGTGACTGAAGTGATGGATGTGATAGGCCATAGAGTGTGTCAGGAAGAAAAGATAAAACCATAAAAAGATGTGCCAAATAATTAGAGTCATGCGTCCGAAGAAAAGTGGTTGCATGCTCTGCTTGCCGCATATGCTTGCTTGCCGCATATGAGTCGGTGTCACATAGAGGTCGATGCCGCATAGAGGTCTCTTGGACTTAGCAAAATTCTTATTCGTTCAGCGAGTGAACACATGGAGTCCCTTTAGAACACATGTGTATCAGTCATGCATCCAAAAGAGATGGACGCATGCTGGTATGCGGCAAGGAGTTCCGGCCACATAGCATTTTCATGCCACATAGCACCCTCTGCCGCATAGCTCACTGGCCACATGTGAACTCCGTCTTCTCCAGACAGCAAGTTCATCAGTGACGAAAAAGCTCCAAAAATCTAAAAATTATTTTCTTCATAAAAACTTCATTTTAAGTCTAAATCAAGTGAAACAAAAGCTAAAATGCTCGAAATAAAATGCTCTAACATAAGGAAAAATTAGTTTTCGATAAGACTAAGTTTTAGTAGATCAAAACCAAGGAAAACTCATAAAATACATAAAAATCCAAATCTTAAAACTCATATATACTCAAAATCCTTAATCAAAACCAAAAACTCCAAGAACTAAAACTAATGAGGACATCAAGGAGAATATTTCCCATCAAACACATTTTTAAAACAACATATATATGAAAATCCAAAAAATTGTGGCTTCACCACTTTGAGCAAGATGTACTTGCCTTGGTGGACTAACAAACATCTTCCTAGAACTAAGTCTAGGACTTGGGCTTCGGTTGGGAGTTCTTGAGGGAAAGAGGTAGAAGAAAGAAGAAGGGAAGTGAAAATGAAAAAGAATGAGAGAGGAAAGAGAAAACAATATATATATATATATATATATATATATATATATATATATATATATATATATATATATATATATATATATACACCAAGTATATGAGGTTAGCCCTAGGATTAAGTCATGACACTCTCTAACCAATCTCAACCATCCAAAATAAGCTTATTGGTTCCAAGAGTGAACCGGGTCTGGTATCCATCGTATATACGGGTCCTAGCACGGATCCATGGCAATTTGCTAAGGTGTTCACTACTGGTCTTGGGTAGTCTCCCACAATAAACATGAATACAATTAAATAAATACAACATATTTAGCATGAACCAATATCAAAATTTATCATGAATACATCTACAGGAAAAAAAATCACAAAATCAAGAATACCAAATCTGGGAACGGTTGTGACATCTCTACCCACCTTAGAAAAAATTTATCCTTGGAATTCGATAGGCTAGTCGAGTTAATCACCAAGCAAAAAAACGCATAGACTAAGCAGAAGACTCATGATCCTATCACGAAACTCATGATCTACAAAAACTTATAAACTATCAAATCTCATGAAATATAGCTAACAAAATACAAAGCATAACGAAATAGGCATGTAAATAAAGCAACCGTAATATAAATAAAGGCGCAAGCAATCCACACAATCAAAAGAAAAGAGAAAGAACATGAAGCATACGGATACATATGCCTCCCGAGCAATCAAAATAGGAACCCGTCCTCCCTGGCCTATGCTGACTCCAAAAAATGGACAGGGATCAAGTCTCGAGATAAATCGGTACCAACGACTTAGTAAAGAATATGGCTCTGCCCAGGACGTATCATGGTCGGGACATATGACATACATCATGCATCATGAGATACGAAGGCAGATGAGTGAGACGAAAGATTATCTCCATTCGCCGAATATACGAATCCCAAAAGATAGATAAAACAGGAAGAACTTAAATCTCACCCTCGATTTGACCACCTTCTGCTAACATCTGTTCTAGCACACCAAACTCAGCTTGCTCATGTCTTGGTGCTACTGGAACTCTATCATGAGGATGTCTCTGCTGACCAAACTGACGTTGCCTCGGGTGAAACACCTATGCTTGCGTCAACATCGGACGTTGGGCTAACGGCCGCACTGCTAAAACTGGCTCTTGATACGGAACTGTCCCTGGAGCTGGCAATGCAGGAAATCGTTGAAATGGTCCTCCCTGCCTCTGTATTTATGGGCAAGTAGCTATCAGGTTGTCGAAACCCCCACACCTCAAGCATCTTCCACTTGCAATCCTATATACATCCTGAATGTGACCTCTCTTGCCATAATAGGTATATCCTACTGGATTCTCCAGACATTGTTGATGTTGTCTTGGCTGTTGTTGCCAAATTGTTATTATCTCATCTGATGCCACTGGCCCCCGTGGTGCCAAATCACGAATATGAATGCCAGGTGCTGGTCCTCCACCTATGTTATGGGCATGAGATCTCTTATGACCATCAGTCCTCGAAGCTAACCTCTGGATGGTAAGCTCATGTTTCCTGGTTGCTATTAATATGGCATCGAATGTCTAGTAATCATGTCCTTCAACTAGTTACAGAATCTCGAGATAAAACCCTTACTGGAATCTCATAGCCCTTTCTTGCTCCTTCGTCTCTATATCTGGAGTAAACCTCCTTAGCCTGCAGAACTCTGATGCATATCCATCCACTATTCTGTTGGATTGCTTGAGATCAATAAATCTCTACTGCAGCTCGTACTGTGCCACTATTCCAAAATACTTGGCTTTGAACCTGGTCCTAAAGTTTTCCCAAGGGATATGACGCTTCAAGCCGACTTCCTCGGTCACCCACCAGTCACGAGAAAGATCTTGTAGTTGTAATCGAACTTAATCGACTTGCTCCTCTGCTGGAATCTTAGTTGTCGCTATAATCATCTCAATGTCTTGAAGCCAAGCATCTGCCGTAATAGCATCCTTTGTGTCATTGAAATAGATCGGGTTGAGTCGACAGAATCTGTATGATGTCCCATAATCTTCTTCTTCACTTTCTTCCAGAGCCGTTTGTAGTCCTTGGTTTAACAGGACGTTCTGCTCCTGTTGTCCAAGCTGCTGGTGCTGCTGCAATACTTTTTGATGTTGTTGTGTAGCAATCATACCTCTAATAATTTTTAACAGTATCGGGGTATCAAGTGTTGCTGGTGTTACTGGAACTGCCGGGGGTACCAGAATCTCTGGTACATGTTGCCCACCCATGGGCTTTACTCGAAGCTGATCTTGAGGAAGTACTATCTCTTGCTGGTACTCAATGGGATCTTTCTTTGCTAGCTGTTCTACCTTATCTGCTTCTCTAACAGGCGGGGAAGCGGTGCCCCTGAAGGAAAAGGAAACCAAGATATCAAATGACAGGACATGAAAGAACAAGGAAATAAATTGTTGATAGTTCAAGCTCGCTGTCGAAGAAGACGAATTCAGGATATCAAAGGAAACAGTTTTGATTGAGACTCCTAGAACAAGACACCCTAGAAGTCTAAAAAAATAGACCTGCATGGGCCACCACTAAAATCTTGTTACGCCCCAGAACCAGAATACTGGAGAGAGGGGAAGTGACTCAGCCAACCACATATTGCAGAATACTGAAGTAAGCCACATTGTGCTAAGGTTGTCTAGAGACAAGAGGGTGCATGCTACAATCAAGTCGCCTAGGGACAAGAATATCTATGTTTCAATCATCAACCAAGAAACAATAAAAATGAATATGTAAGATAAAGCAGTTAGGCGTCTCTGACGCTCTATTAGAATAATCATGAAACTAGTTATACGGGATGGTACACTAGTGCATTGTCAAGAGTACATGACTGTAAATCAACCTCGGTCTGAATAATATACAATCATGTAGAGGAACTAATGTCCAGATAAACCGGCTAACAGGTGTCGTTGGCTAAATGCCAAAAAGGGTAATACAAAATGATACTTATACTGGGGATGAAGAAACCCACTCAAGTTCCTCGGCGGACATCCTCCGGGTGTGCGCCATCGGTCGGATACATGACAGGATCCTCGGGCTTTGCTACTAAACTTGGCTAAACAAAACCAACGGGGTCAGGCCTCGATAGCAAGTACCACAAAGGAGCACAATTGAATAAAGCAAAAACCAATAAAGTACGTAAAATAGGATAATTCGTGCCACAACTCCAACCGTATGGCCTTTCACCGGAGCAGTAAGACACCTCTACAACCAAATAAGGACAAGAGGGGTCACACTACTCCAAGATAGGGTATGACTCACTAATTATGAACACGACAAAGATACAACACATCAATATAATCCAGGACACATATGCCATAATACAAGCTAAGATATAGATACAATATACAGCTTCGGTACATGACCTATTGTGACACATTGGCACAACCCTACAACCAAACAAGGACAAGGGTTGAACCGTCATACCGCAATAGTTCATGTCCCTAGACTACCAGGACATACTCATTTAATCGGCCAATCAATCCTACGGCTTGATATATGAAGTCTAGTTTATCCCAGTAATACAATAATATAGGGATCCTCAAATCGTGCTACAGGCGAACACGGCTAGCCAAACCAATAATAATAACATGTAGTACATAGAATATGCACCGGTCCCCCGCAGGGCCACCTTGCTAAGATAGATCAGTAATAGTTTCAACCCTTTCTATAGGGAAAATGTTGGCTTGGTTTAAATATAAAAAGTCGAATATTGCACTCCACTAGTGCGAATAATATACAATATCCGTAGTGGCAAACTTTTATACCTCAAAAATTATCTGAGGGTGGCTCGCTACGCACGATCTCGGGATCACGTTCCTCCCAATGCTCTATATATTTTAGTTGCCTAGTTAACCTTATGGTTAGTTGGAATCACATGGTATGGTCACATATTACTCTCCTTATATGCCGTACCGTAGTACGGTCCATGATAGATACGAATCCACTTTATCACTTGGCTGTTCAATTTAGATTCACCCTAGCGTTATGCAACAATCAATCAAGTCATAGCCACACTTTGGTAGTTGACACGCATACCATGCCTGTGCAGGGGAATTAATATAATAATATCACATATCATGCAGTATATGAGGCATTCTCGATGCACGACCCGAAATATGTAATCTCATAGCACGTAGCAAGTTATGGCGCACCTCAGTGCACAGTATAATACATATACACGTAGCACATAGCAATTGTATCAGCTCGGATACAAGAAATTGGGTCGAATCACCAAACTTACAGTTGGTTGTATGAGTCTTATCACATGGAGACACTTGGTCAAAATATAATCTCCTCAAATTAGGTACATCGACTACCAATCAATTGGAAATCTAAATTTATGAAATCTTCGAATCAACAATTATGTTGCCGAACGTGAGTAGGGGGGGAGTATGAACCACTCTGGAGCAGATCTATAATTCTTAAACCAAACAAGGACCGTGATTGCAGATCGTCTCCCAAGCAGAACTACGCCCATCACTCTATTCGACGAAAAAAGGATAAGTTAATCTACTAATCTGAGTTTACTCTGGTTACCATATGGTATACTACAACATATAATCATACTATGCACATAGTCAATTCTAGCACAGTCTGGTTACTAAGTCCACTCTTCCTTAGAATAACACAGACAAGAAGCCACGATCAACCACATAGGGTACGATAAGAAATATTCTAAATAAAATAATTGAACTCAAGAAATCGTGGAACATTTTCATAGATTACTAGGGTCGCTTAGGATCACATACACGCATGAGAAGTTCACGCATGGATTGTCGCATGGGTCAGGCCCCATGCACTGATTAGGCGCATGAGCAATTGGCCGCATGGATGTGCTGGCTGCATGGACAAGCGGGCTGCATGTTGCCCTAGGCCGCATGCACTGCTTTCCGCATGAGGCAGGTGCCGTATAGCGTCAAGGCAAGCCCACTCTAGGAACAAGTGCTAAAGTGACGTGCATTAAATAAAATATCAGTGATGTGACTGAAGTGATGGATGTGACAAGCCATAAAGTATGTCAGGAAGAAAAGGCAAAACCATGAAAAGATGTGCCAAACAATCATAGACATGCGTCTGAAGGAAAGTGGCCACATGCTCTGCTTGCCGCATATGGGTCGGTGCCGTATAGAGGTCGATGCCGCATAGAGGTCTCTTGGACTTAGTGAAATTATTATTCGTTCAGCGAGTGAACACATAGAGTCCTTTTAGAACATATGTGTATCAGTCATGTGTCCAAAAGAGATGAACACTTGCTGGTATACGGCAAGGAGTTCAGGCATCATAACACCCTATGCCACATAGCTCACTGGCCGCATGTGAACTTCGTCTTCTCCAGACAGCAAGTTCATCCATGGCGGAAAAGCTCCAAAAATCCAAAAATTATTTTCTTCATAAAAATTTATTTTAAGTCCAAATCAAGTAAAACAAAAGCCAAAATGCTCAAAATAAAATGCTCTAACATAAGGAAAAACTAGTTTTTGAAAACACTAAGTTTTATTAGATCAAAACTAAGGGAAACTCATAGAACATATAAAAATCCAAATCTTAGAACTCAGATATACTCAAAATCGTTGATCAAAACCAAAAACTCCAAGAACTAAAACTAATGAGGACATCAAGGAGAACATTTTCTATCAAACATATTTTTAAAATAACATATATATAAAAATCCAAAAATTTATCGCTTTACCACTTTAAGCAAGATGTACTTGCCTTGGTGGACTAACAAACCTCTTCCTATAACCAAGTCTAGGGCTAGGGCTTCGGTTGTGAGTTCTTGAGGGAAAGAGGTAGAAGAAAGAAGAAGGAAAGTGGAAATGAGGAAGAATGAGAGAGGGGGAGAGAAAATCACATATATATATATATATATATATACCAAGTGGATGAGATTAGCCCTAAGATTAAGTCATGACATTCTCCAAACAATCTCAACCATCCAAAATAGGCTTATTGGTTCCAAGAGTGAACTGGGTCTGGTATCCATCCTATATACGGGTCCTAGTACGGATCCATGGCAATTTGCTAAGGTGTTCACTATTGGTCTCGGATAGTCTCCCATAATAAACAGGAATATAATTAAATAAATACAACATATTTAGCAGGAACCAACATGTAAATACAGCATGAATACATCTAAGGAAAAAAATTTAATATCACAAATTCAAGAATACCAAATCTGAAAACGGGTTTGACAGTTGGTGATATTTATTTCAGCATCTGGAGACGTTCATACATCTTCTTCTCTTTGTGCTACTGTTGACTTGACGGATTTGCAGCCAGGATATTGTCTAAACTCTGCTCGAATACCAGGCAAAATACCTTGCTATATCTACTGTCAGTTTATTTTTATTTCAGCATTTTATTTTATTGTTCCATAAATTATTTTCATATAAACTGTGCGTCTAAGTTGACTTGGGTGCAAACGACGGTGTTCGTCATCTTTTGTAGCTTTTATTTATTATATCCATGATTGACTTAGTTTTAGCGGACTACCTCCTAATTGTGGGATATTTTTATATCTAATTGGACCATGACACCCACATGACACGATGTTTCATTACATGGCACATACTACGTATTCGACATGCTATCGATACATAAAGAACGTGTGACGGTTAGAACGTAACTATTATAATTAGTGTATTAGAGACTCATACAGTTATAACATTGGACATATTGTGTATACGACTTGGTCAGTATGGGGAGAGGGGAAAGACAGTCATTATGCGTATGAGATAGCCAAATCGGTGGCCTTAGTATCCGGATGGAACTTTGGTGATTATTATATCATATACCCTCTGTTGTCTCTAGATGTTACGGATGTATAGAGCATACGACTGTGTTGCATTATATGTACAAGATGTGATAAGAATCCAACAATCCCACTCATACGCACGAATGTTGTCTTCTAAATTGCATATTAGATAGTTAGAACACCATTTGCATATTTATTTACTTACTGCAGTTTATATAGCTTGCTTCTATGTATCTTGTTATGTCCCTCTTAGGACCTAGTCCATTTTCAGGTGTAGACGGTCATGACTATTTGCAGGAGCACGAACTAGGACTTGCTACTTCTTCTCTTTCGAGGAGGTCTTTTCTTCGAGCCTCTCTGATCATTAGATGATGTACTTATTATATTTTCTTTCATATCCTAGTTTGGTAGTGGATTTGTCTCTACCCAACTATTAGTTCTTTTTGACTATTTCATACTTGGTTTATTACCAATATTTGGTTATTTATTTATATTTGGTTTTGTTGATGAGATTAATATTGCCTGTGACTTATGACATTATATGTACCACTTGTGAATTATTATTCATAATACAGCGTACATATGTGTTATGGTTTCCATATATTTGGAGTTGCCATATACATACGACTGGCATGCTTACGTATTCCTAGTTCTATGTATTTTAAGACTGGGATGTGACACTTGCCTTACGTGGGCGCAACTTAGGCTCGTGCGGTATCATGCCCCAGCGAGGACGTTCGGCCCTTTGGGGCCAGGGCGTGACAATTGACTCGTCACTCGGTCCTGCATATTTGGGATTGGGATGTGACATTACATATTATGGACCTTCTAAGGGAGAGATAAGTGAGGATGTGGAGGAATTGATCCCATTCCAAATTGGGATGTTCAGTTATTTTGATTAGTTAGTTGCTTATTTTCATTTAGTGGGTTTATTCCCAATATTTGAATACTTGGACTTGAACTGTAGTGGATTTGCTATTACTATTTTGACCTATGGTTTCTTTTGAACCGTATGAGAATTAATTAAATAACTATGGACGGTTAGTTTTATGGTTTCGTATCTACTCTTTTCTTCCTGTCTAGTTAAATTAGATAGTTGTATTGACTGAGGATTATATATATATATATATATATATATATATATATATATATATATATATATAATGTGCTACCACCAAAACTATGACGTAGACTTTTTTTTTAACCACACGCTAATATCCAATTATTTGGAAGTGGACCATGACATATGAAAATGGAGTAAGTGAAAAAGAATGCGAGGAAGAGGAAGTTGGAGGTGAAGAAGAATATAAAAATGGTTATTTACGTTAACTACCCCATGTTTTATATTTATTACAGGAAGCACTCCTACTTTGAAACTAATTACACGTGGTACCCCTATGTTCTATATTTTTTTATAAAAAGATATAACACTAACTACCCCTATGTAGAAATTTTTTTTTTCTAGAGAGGAGTTGTAAAACCCCTAAATTTTTAAAACATATTATAATTATTTAATTAATTATTAAATTTAATTTCATTAATTCCTAGTTACTTAGAAAATAAAATTTATTGAATTTAATTACTAGGTTGATATTCATCCAAGAATTTACGGAGCAAAACTACTATTTGTTTTATTTTTTTAGGAAGTCTTGTAGAAGGCTAAGAGATTTTTAGGATGTGCTAATATAATTTTTTTTTGAATTTTTAGTAACCATATATATATATATATATATAAGTAAATAGAAAGGAAAACCCTTAACTACTAATACTCTTAAATTCATTAACCCTTAAGCTAACTTCCCCTTATATAACCACTGAAATTCTAGTCCCTAAGGCTTAAAAACCCAGCAGCCTCAGCCATCCCAATCCAGTGAACCCGCAACACCCGCGCGGCCCATCCTATTTCCCCCTTCGTTCATTCCTTCTCTGCTCTTTATATATATAGGTCTTATTTCAAAACCCTAATACTAAAACCTACACCCTAAACCTAGCCGCTCACCCAAGACCCAGCACCGCCGCGACACCGACGAAGCCACCGCAAACTCACCAGAGAACCGCGTCCGCTGCGCACGTCCGCGTCACCCGCGCAACGTCGTGACCGAAATTTGCAGCAAAGACCCCGACTTCCCGCACTGTTTTATATTCCATCTCGCGACCAAATTCTGATCCGTCTTTATCGGTATGTTCACGATCTATTTCCTTCCAACTCTGTATATTAGTTTCCATCGAACAACGTTAAACCCTTGGTAAAAATCGAGGCCAAGTTGGGGAAAAAATATGATCCTTACACTGCAGAAAACTGTTGCGACCACCCATATTTAGAGACCAATATCTTCCACCACAGACATCCAAACTTAAATTTTATTTTTGCTATATGAAGACCATATAACCGAGATCATTTCCTGTTAATTACATTATTTTATTTGGTGTTATATGTAGAAATAAATTGGGTTAAAAAATCATGAAAAACTTATTTTTGGAACTTCAAAATTTGTGATACGGAGCGCGTCCCGCCAAACGGGACCGCCCGTCGCATACCAATTGCACCGAAAGGTGCGTATGGTATATTCTTACGTGCGGGCTTTCATGGAAACTGGACGTGTGTGCGTGTTAAAATCAACCCGTATCCGTAAAAAGTCCCTATATCGTAACTTTTGCAAAATATCGAACCATTTTGTGTATGCTCGTCGGAATGCGACGAAACTTGCGCCATTGGATTCGTGGTATCAGGCTGGTCCTGTGACCCAAGTCGCCTATTTGTGGGCCCCATGGTTGACTTTTTTGGCAAAATTGTGTTCGGCTCACCAGAATCCAAAATTGGTGTCACGCCTCAGTCCCAAAATACACGGAACTAGGCCACGTGGCAATAGCCAGCTGACACATCTCCAAGGATATCCCAATTTAATAGATTCTGACAAAGAGTGCTACGCTGTCCTAAATACTAACATGTCCAATATCGGTCAATCAACTGGTAAACTATCTCATCCACAATATAAACAGCAAGAAGTACTAAATAAACTACTGGAAAATAAACACCAGTCTCAAGACATCATAGTACGACCAATAATGTTTGGTAAGAACAAACCCACTACTATGACGAAATAAAATACTGAAATGATAGATGGAAGATAATGACTAGGCCATCGACTGACTAGATAATGATGCACCCAATCCTAGGCAGAAGGCCTACCAAGTGCTCACGGAAACTCTGACGGCTGCACCTCTAACTCCTCAGTTGTAGCGAACCTCGTCTCCTGTCCTGGCCCGTATACTGTAGGGTAGTAAGCCTCATCCAAATCTGGAAAGGTACCAGGTCCTTAGAGGGACGTAATAAGATACATAAAAATATGCCATATATAAATACTGAGTAAAGTAAATGCAATAAAGGGTGTGCTAACCATCTAAGTGAATGCAATGTGAGGACAACTTTGGTCTGTATGAGTAGGTGTAGGCATAACGTCCATACCGCTCTGAAGAACAGGGAATCTGCAAGTATATATACGTCCATACGGCTTCGACGAACGGGGAATCTGAATAGTATAACGTCCATACCGCTCCGAAGAACGGATAATCTGCAAGTATATATACATCCATACCGCTCCGAAGAACGGAGAATCTGCATAAAGCGAGTCATTGGATCCATAGCTCCTCCGGATACTACGGATTCCAGTGGGTGTATCCCATACGCCTACTAGTGGTCCTCCCCTCCCAATGTAAATACGCAAATCGAATACTCGACGTACATACCACGTATCTATGTGCCAGTCTCTACTAACATAAAATATAAACCTGAATTACATACTAACCGTGATGTATGTCACACGCACTAATAGCTAGTCGAGTACGCAAACCCACATCCCAATATGAATGTCATAGTAAAACGTTTAAAGTGTCAGGTCCTGGAAGATATCCACGTATCCTCCTACCTGGGATGAGTCTACTAGTGACTAGGCCAAGTATACTAAATCATCGATGCATTCCGTTGACTGCACCTGAGTCAATCTCGGACGCGCACAGTCATAAGAAATAAAGCAACAAGAAACATACAACATATGCAGCATTTAATATAAACAGTAAA
This sequence comes from Iris macrosiphon, assembly GCA_036927795.1. Lineage (NCBI taxonomy): Eukaryota > Viridiplantae > Streptophyta > Magnoliopsida > Asparagales > Iridaceae > Iris > Iris macrosiphon. Next base: position 42,852,089 of record JAYESA010000003.1, read on the forward strand.
ATATAGCAAGGTATCTTGCCAGAGTCCTCAAGCTGCGAATGCCAAAAGCCGATTCCTGCAGTGTCTCCTGGCTAATCCAATGATCCTAAACACAATATAACATAGCAATCCAGTATCAAACACTAAATAATACACACGACTACGACGTTGCTCTTAGGTATTGACACAAGTTCACGGTGGATCGACTACAGGGTCGCGTGTGCATATAGCTAAGATGCAAGCATGTCCTGTCCTCTGTCACTGTGCACCTCACGTCAATAAATCGCTAAATTATGGTTTACGAAACTACACTACGTCTTGTTAGATTACACTTCCTTATTCCCCATGCATAAATGTACTAAGTCTATGACTACGCTTTTAGGTGCAATACAAGTTTTTTGCACAGGTCATATGGTCAAAATATTTATTAACCATAAACTCCATTTAATCTAATTAAACATTCATACTTATACACATGGTTTACTGCGACTTAGTCGTGTCGTTATCAGACACGATGACACGGTTGTTATGATTTATCAATCATACAACGAAGGAGGGGGGTGTTTACCAATCGTAGTCGAGGGGGTGCTGTCCAGTCGACGTCAGCCTCCGGTGCGGCGGCTCCGGCGTTGTGCTGCAACTCCGGCAGCAGCGGCAGCAACAGCTACGACAATGGTCGTAGCAGCGGCTACAGCTATTTGGTCGACGGGGGAGCGGCTCCTGGGTGGAGGTCAGGCCGTGGGGAGGTCGTGGTTGGTCTGCCGATGGTGTGGGGCGGCGCTGATGGCGGTTGGGGCGGTCGAGGTCAGTCGCTTTGAGTTAGACGGGTTGGATGCCGGCAATGGGGGCGGTGATGGTATGCTGGCGGTGGTGGTGCTGGGGTGGTGGAGTGCAGGCAGCGGTCATAGTAGTGGGGGTGGCGACTTGCGGTGGTGGTGAGGGTATTTGTGTAGTCGAAGGCGGTGGTGCCCGGTCGAGAATGAGGGCTTGGTTTAGGGGTTCGGCTAGGGTTTGGGGAAGAGTAATGAATAGTTGGTTTTAGGGTTTCTAATGGTAGAAGATGTGTATTTATATGTGGGGAAGTTTTTGGGCTGGCCTCGAGGCTTGGGCCGGTCAGGACTCATGGAAGTGGGGGCTAGTCCACATGAAAGGGAGCACGTGGGCTGGGTTAGGTCCTGCTTGAGGTGGAATTAGCCTTTAATTTAATTAATTTAAAATAATTGCACATGGTGTTTCCTAACGTATTGAAGACATATAGAACTAGATTTGGGGTGGGACACAAGAGTCGTGGGCGTAGCAGGCTTGGTGTAGGCTAATACCCTAATTTGGGTACTTGGGAATTGGGTTGTGTTTGTTCCTCAATTTAAATAAATCCTACATTTGTCGAGGGGGTTTATAATCTACCCTCCTTAGAGCATTTCGTCCTCGAAATTAACACATACGCATGGCAAGAATTACTGACTGAATTTAAAATGCTACCACATACCTAGGCCTTCGAAAAGATGGGGGTAACGCTGGCGAATATCCTCCTCACGTTCCCAGGTCGACTTGCCTGGTGCATGATGCCTCAATGCAACACGAACTAGGGGAATAGTCTGTCCTCGCAATACCTTCTCACTTCTATCTAGAATCTCCACAGGCTCCTCTTCGTATGATAGGCTCAGGCCGACTGTGATTTCGGAATGATCAAGACATGACTCAGATCTGGAATGTACCTCCTCAGCTGAGATACATGGAAGACGTCATGGACTCCTTCTAAAGTCTGCGGCAAGGCTAATCTGTAAGCAACCTCTCCGACACGTTCTAACACATCAAAGGGTCCAATGTACCTCGGACCCAGCTTTTCTCGGCCTCCGAATCTGATAGTCCCTCGAGTAGGCGAGATCTTTAGAAATATGTGATCTCCAACCTGAAACTCTAAGGGTCATCAATGCGCATTCGCCCAATGCTTCTGCATGTCCTGTGCCGCTCGTAGGTGTCCTTAGATCTTCTTTACCTTCTCCACTGTACGAACAACCAACTCTGGTCCGAGAATCTGTCGCTCGCCTATATCACTCCAGCATACTGGGGAGCGACACTTCCTTCCATACAACGCTTCGTAGGGAGCCATTTGGATGCTTGCTTGATAGCTGTTGTTGTAGAAAAACTCGACTAAATGCAAATGGTCCTCCCATGATCCTCCGAAATCTAGCATGCACGCTCTCAACATGTCTTCCAATATCTGAATGGTGCGCTCCGACTAACCATCTGTTTGTGGGTGATACGCTGTGCTAAACTTCAGGAGGGTACCGAGACTCTCTTGCATACTCCGCCAAAAGTAAGATGTAAACCTTGTATCCCTGTCAAACACGATACTCACTGGCACTCCGTGCAGGCGCACAATCTCCCTCATGTATATGTCTGCTAAGACCTCAGTAGATTGCCCAACTCTGGAGGGTAAGAAGTATGCGGACTTTGTGAGTCTATCCACGATTACCCATACTGTATTACGACCACTAGGACTCCTCGGAAAGCTTGTAACAAAGTCCATAGTGATGTGCTCCTATTTCTATTCCGGTATAGGGAGCGGTTGGAGCAATCCTGCAGATCTCTGATGCTCAGCCTTGACTTGCTGACACACCAGGCACTTGGCCATAATGCGTGCTATCTCTCACTTCATTTCGTGCCACCAGTAGTACTGTCTCAAGTTCCTGTACATCTTCGTGCCTCCTGGATGAATAGAGTAGGTCGAACTGTGTGCCTCGTCATCAACTCCTGCCAAAGTTCTCCATTTGGTACATAGAGACGATCTTCATATCTTAAGGTTCCGTCTTCATATATACGCAGTCATGTCTATAATCCAGTCTCTGTCCTATATCTAAGCCTCTAAAATCTGGCATATGGCGACAAAGCAGCCTTGATTCTCTCCAATAATGTCAATTGCAACTGAAAACTCGACAACTGTCCATCTACTCCGGGCATAACAACCTCTATACCCATCTGCTCTAGATCCCTCAACAAATGTTGTTGGGTAGTCAGGAAGAATGCCATAGGTCTTCTGCTCAACGTGTCAGCTAATACGTTGGCCTTTCCCGGATGGTACTGTAGCTCAATTTTAAAGTATGTCATCACCTCGAGCCAACATCTTTGCCTCTGATTCAGATCCTTCTGAGTGTAGACATACTTTAGGCTTTTGTGATCAGTGAATATCTCTACTCTTTCTCCATATAGGTAGTGTCTCCAAAGCTTCAAAGCAAAAATCACCGCGGCAAGATCCAAGTCGTGAGTAGGATAGTTCTTCTCATGTGTCCTCAACTGTCTAGAAGAATAGGCTATAACCTTTCCATGCTGCATCAGGACGCATCCTAACCCTTTCCCGGATGCATTGTTGTAGATCACGAATCCTCCGGGTCCAGAAGGTATGGTCAAGATGGGTGTTGTAGTCAAATGCTTCTTCAGCTCGTCGAATGCTTTCTGACACTCCTCTGTCCAAGTGAACTCCTGCTCCTTACGGGTCAAGCGGGTCATCGGCTCTGCAATCTTCACGAAGTTCTCCACGAACCTCCGGTAATATCCGGCAAGTCCTAGGAAACTTCTCACCTCCGAGACATTGGTAGGGGTTGGCCATGTCTCTACTGATAAAATCTTTGCCGGATCCACTGAAATGCCCTCTCTTGATATGACGTGTGCAAGGAAAGCAACACGATACAGAAGAAACTCATACTTGCTCAACTTGGCGTAAAGCCTCTCCCTCCTCAGGGTCTCTAACACTAGTCTCAAGTGCTTCTCGTGCTCCTCGTGGCTCTTCGAATACACCAAGATGTCGTCGATGAAGACTACCACGAACTGGTCTAAGTATTGGTGGAAGACCCTGTTCATCAAGTTCATAAATACAGCCGGTGCATTCGTCAGTCCAAAAGGCATCACTAAGAACTCGTAGTGACCATAACGAGTCCTGAATGCTGTCTTTTGAATATCTTCTCTTCGCACCTTCACCTGATGATAACCCGATCTTAAGTCGATCTTAGTGAACACTACTGCTCCTGTCAACTGGTCGAATAAATCATCAATCCTTGGCAAGGGGTACTTGTTCTTGATAGTCAAAGCATTAAGGGCTCTGTAATCAATGCACATACGTACTGTTCCATCCTTCTTAGGTACAAACAACACTGGTGCTCCCCAGGGTGATGCACTAGGACGGATAAATCCCTTGCTCTGTAACTCCTCTAATTGTAGCTTCAGCTCATCTAACTCCTTCGCCAATCGGTACACATTAGAAGATACCGGTGTGCTCTGGGTACTAGCTCAATGGTGAACTCTACATCTCTATCTGGCGGTAAGCCTGGCAATTCTTCTGGAAACAGATCCTCGAATTCTGTAATTATTGGTGGGGGTGCAATCTCCATAGCCATGCAAGTTTTAGCTATCTGTCCTACTCCTTATTCGACGGTCCCTCGCATGTACTCGAACTCCGGTTGATCTAGCGGTCTAAAAGTGACGCTACCCTTTCGGCAATTCAGTACGACGTTATACTAGCTTAACCAGTCCATGGCATGGGCAATACCAAGAATCGTGCTCTCATCTCTCTATCACATACGACTACCGAACACGTTCTAATAGTGCTGGTAACCGGCATGATACCTCCTCCGGTAAGAATCTTCCAACTCTTAGGTAAGAGAGAAGTAGCTACTCTATGCATTGCTACGAATCTACTAGATATAAATGATAATGTAGCTCCAAAATCAAACAATGCAGTCGCAGGTAATGATGAAACTAAAATGGTACCTGTGATTGCTTCTCCTTCTGTTTCCTCCTCAGTAGTTGCTAATGCAAAGGCTTGTCCCTGTCTCTGTCCTCTGGTCTGCTGTCGAGCTCGCTCGAACTGTGCCTGCTGTGGTACCAAGGGTGGTCCCCTCTGAAATCCTCCTGGGGCTGGTGGACGCTGTCCTCCTGGTGGGGGTAGTATCCTTAGAACTGGTGTTGCTGGCCTCTGTCCTGTCTGTGGTGCTATGTCTCTGCGCTGTGGGCAGTCCCGGGCATAGTGCTGGCTTGCTCCACAAATCATGCATATTCCTAATCCCTTTCGGTAGTCCTTCTGGTAATGTCCTCTCTTTCCACAGTAGTTGCAAGACGGAAGCTCATTTTGCTGGTATGGTGCTATCCTCTGCTGTGTCTATACTCCGGGACGACGGATCGGTCCTCCTGCTCCGGGCTGGGCTCTGACTGGTGCGATCATGCTGGGATGTCTAGCTCCTCTGGAATGGCCTCCTGGATCCTTGATTCTGCAAGAACCTTCTCATAAGAAATCCTTACATGTGTGGTGGTGTACCTCTGTAGCTCAAAATTGAGACCGTGATAGAATCTCTGAGCTTTCTCTATATCATTGGGTATCAGGACGGCGCCAAATCTGCTAAGACGGCTGAACTCTGCGTCATATGCATCCACAGTCATATTCCCTTATTCTAGATATCGAAACTGGGAGTATAGGGCATTCCTAACTGTGGGTGGAAAATACTTCGCATTGTAGTATTCTAAGAACTGTTCCCAGGTCTGGTTCTTGCCTATACTGTGCTCAATAGAATCCCACCAGTGATGGGTGTTGCCTTTTAGTTGGGCCCTTACTACAGTCATCCAAAGGTCTGGGAGCAGTTGTGACGCCTCTAGTAGCATTTCCGTATTGGCGACCCAATCGGAGATCTATTCTGCAGTCTCATTGCCTGAGAAGGTATCTGGACCCATCTGTCGGAACCATCTAATAATGCCACCTGTCTGGGCTGGTGGTGTTGCTGGTACGGGTGCTGGGACGGGTGTCCTCTCTAGTACTGCCATCAAACTCTGTCTCAACGTCTCTGTCTGATGCCACTGTGCTTGCATCATAGTCTGAAGGAACTGTAGCATCTGTGGTTGTCCGTCTAGCTGTGGTATTTGGGGTGTATAGGGTGGAGGTGGTGGTAAGGGAATCTTTGGCTGTGCAGTAGGCGTCTCCTCAGATGTCGGCCTCTCGGTCTGCGGCATCGGTGTAGCTCCTGAAGTCTGGCCCTCACAATGCTGTGTGGGGATCGTCTGGGAAGTCTGTCCCTCGTACTGTGGTATAGGATCGCCTTGAGAAGCCTCGTGCCAATATATCAGTGGGGTCTGTAGCGGGGGTTGCCCTTGGGGTACCTCCTCTCTTTGGGTGGTATTGTCTGGCATCGCGGCACTGGGTGCTCCTCGTCTACTGCGCAAATTCATCTTGCTGCAAAAGATAGGATTTCATCAAAAGAGGACGGAGTCAAACAAACAGGATGCAGATATTTAGAAGTAATATGAAGGAAGCTCAAAAACGTAATCAGAGTGGATGAGACCTAGTAATTTCTGTCCTATAGCAGGCTCGTTGGGCACGTTAACATACCACAAGCGAATAAGTTGACCTGCATAGGCCACCACTAAAACCATGTCATGCCCCAGTCCCAAAATATACGGAACTAGGCCACGTGGCAATAGCCAGCTGACACATCTCCAAGGATATCCCAATTTAATGGATCCTAACAAAGAGTGCTACGCTGTCCTAAATACTAACATATCCAATATCGGTCAATCAACTGGTAAACTATCCCATCCACAATATAAACAGCAAGAAGTACTAAATAAACTGCTGGAAAATAAATACCAGTCTCAAGACATCATAGTACAACCAATAATGTCTGGTGCGAACAAACCCACTACTATGACGAAATAAAATACTGAAATGATAGATGGGAGATAATGACTAGGCCATCGGCTAACTAGATAATGATGCACCCAATCCTAGGCAGAAGGCCTACCAAGTGCTCACGGAAACTCTGATGGCTGCACCTCTAACTCCTCAGTTGTAGCAAACCTCGTCTCCTGTCCTGGCCCGTATACTGTGGGGTAGTAAGCCTCGTCCAAATCTTGAAAGGTACCAGGTCCTCAGAGGGACGTAACAAGATACATAGAAACATGCTATATATAAATACTAAGTAAAGTAAATACAATAAAGGGTGTGCTAACCATCTAATGAATGCAATGTGAGGACAACTTTGGTACGTATAAGTAGGTGTAGGCATAACGTCCATACCGCTCTGAAGAACGGGGAATCTGCAAGTATATATACGTCCATACCGCTCCGAAGAACGGGAAATCTGAATAGTATAACGTCAATACCGCTCCGAAGAACGGGGAATCTGCAAGTATATATACGTCCATACCGCTCCGAAGAACGGGGAATCTGCATAAAGGGAGTCATTGGATCCGTGGCTCCTCCGGATACTACGGATTCCAGTGGGTGTATCCCATACGCCTACTAGTGGTCCTCCCCTCCCAATGTAAATACGCAAATCGAATACTCGACGTGCATACCACGTATCTATGTGCCAGTCTCTACTAACATAAAATATAAACCTGAATTACGTACTAACCGTGATGCATGTCACACGCACTGATAGCTAGTCGAGTACGCGAACCCATATCCCAATATGAATGTCACTGTGAAACGTGTAAAGTGTCAGGTCCTGGAAGATATCCACGTATCCTCCTAACTGGGATGAGTCTACTAGTAACTAGGCCAAGTATACTAAATCATTGACGCATTCCGTCGACTGCACCCGAGTCAATCTCGGACGCGCACAGTCATAAGAAATAAAGCAACAAGAAACATACAACATATGCAGCATTTAATGTAAACAGTAAAATATGGCAAGGTAGAGTCCTCAAGCTGCGAATGCCAAAAGCCGGTTCCTACAGTGTCTCCTGGCTGATACAATGATCCTAAACACAATATAATATAGCAATCCAATATCAGACACTATACAATACACACACGACTATGACGTTGCTCTTAGGTATTGACTCAAGTTCACGGTGGATCGACTACAGGGTCGTGTGTGCACGTAGCTAAGATGCAAGCGTACCCTGTCCTCTGTCACTGTGCACCTCACGTCAATAAATTGCTAAATTATGGTTTACGAAACTACACTACGTCTTGTTAGATTATACTTTCTTATTCCCTATGCATAAATGTACTAAGTCTATGACTACGATTTTAGGTAGAATACAAGTTTTCTACACAGGTCATATGGTCAAAATAATTATTAACCATAAACTCTATTTAATCTAATTAAATATTCATACTTATACACATGGTTTACTACGACTTAGTCATGTCGTCATCCGACACGACGATATGGTTGTTACGATTTATCAATCATACAACGAAGGAGGGGGGGTGTTTACCAATCGTAGTCGAGGGGGTGCTGTCCAGTCGACGTCAGCCTCCGGTGCAGCGGCTCCGGCGTCGTGCGGCAACTCCGGCAACAGCGGCAGCGATAGCAACAGCTACAACAATGGTCGCAGCAGCGGCTACAGCTGTTTGGTCGGCGGGGGAGCGGCGCCTGGGTGGAGGTCAGGCCGTGGGGGTCGGGGTTGGTCTGCCGATGGTGTGGGGCGGCGCTGATGGCGGTTGGGGCGGTCGGGATCAGTCGGTTCGAGTTAAACGGGTTGGATGCTAGCAATGGGGGCGGTGATGGTATGCTGACGGTGGTGGTGCTGGGGTGGTGGAGTACAGGCGGTGGTCGTGGTAGTGGGTGGCGACTTGCGGTGGTGGTGAGGGTGTTTGTGTAGTCGGAGGCGGTAGTGCCCGGTCGAGTATGAGGGCTTAGTTTAGGTGTTCGACTAGGGTTTGGGGAAGAGTAATGAATAGTTAGTTTTAGGGTTTCTAATGGTAGAAGATGTGTATTTATATGTAGGGAAGTTTGTGGGCTGGCCTCGAGGCTTGGGCCGGTTAGGACTCATGGAAGTGGGGGCTGGTCCACATGAAAGGGAGCACGTGGGCTGGGTTAGGTCCTGCTTAAGGTGGAATTGGCCTTTAATTTAATTAATTTAAAAAAATTGCACATGGTGTTTTCTAATGCATTGAAGACATATAGAACTAGATTTGGGGTGGGACACAAGAGTTGTGGGCATAGCAGGCTTGGTGTAGGCTAATACCCTAATTTGGGGACTTGGGAATTGGGTTGTGTTTGTTCCTCAATTTAAATAAATCCTACATTTGTCGAGGGAGTTTACAATTGAACAAACCGTTGAGTTCGTATTGACGTTTAAAATTTTTTTGACCTATAATTTGTCTCATTTGAGACCTTTACCCTTGGCACACTTTTCGATGCAAAGTGGGCCACATGTGGACCCCACTCTGACCCAAAATTACCATTTTTCCCCTGTTTCCAAATTGGACGAAAGGGTAGTATTTTTCTTGCTATCTCACTGATTCTGGGAATGTTGGTGATGTTTATTTCAACATCCGGAGACGTTTATTTGGAGGCCTTGGTTTCTGATCCTGTGTACTTGACATCTGGACGCTTACACTTTACAGATTGCTTGTCAGGCAAGTATACCTTGCCATTATACTGTGATTTACATTTCATATAATGCATATATTTTATTTCTATCAATTTAGTTAATATATTTTAAACTGCTATATAAAATGCGCGTCCAAGGATAACTTGGGTGCAACTACGGTGGCGTCGTATTCTATTTTTATTATATATATGCATGTTGACCTAGTTTATGAGACCACCCCATTATCATGAGGCATTTTATGTTTCATTGGCCATGACACGGTTATTACACGAGTGCGAGTCTCATATAGGACATGGACTTGCGTACTCGGCTGGCCACTAGTACGTATAGGTCGTGAGACGGATAGGGATAACTGCCGATAGAAACTTTGCATGCTAGAAGACCTGGTAGTTATTTAGAGGTATCATCGCGTCATGGATGTGACATGCTTAGAGCATGGGGTGGAGAGAACAACAAGTAAGGAATTTAGGGTCCTTTGTACTTTCCTTTTTTGTAACCCGTACGCTCCGCCGGAGATGCGCGGTCATGATGACCCCTATATTACCTGGCGGCCTCTGAGGTTTAAAAGACGTCATGCTTTGTAGGCCCCTGAATCTCCAAGAGTACCTTTGATTCATCGTAGCTGATGGATATTCTAGTTGCTATTTTCTTTATTGACATTTATCTTATATTAGAGTTTGATCTCTTCTCTCATTTAGTAGTTTTAGTATAGTCGATTTGTAGTCGATTTGTCTCCACCCGACTATCATACTTTGAGACTTCATATTTGATATTCAGTTATTCATTCCTATTTCTTTATTTGTGCTGTGGATGAGATATAGATTGTGTGTGACTTGATTGACAGTATATTACCACAAGTGGATTTAATATTCATAATACAGCGTACGTGTATGTATGGTTTCCATATATTGGAGTTTGTATACATACGGCTGGCGTGTTACGTATTCCTACTCCTACGTATTTTGGGACTGGGGCGTGACATATTTTTGTGGTGGCCCATGCAGGTCGAGAATATATTGTCTCGGTTACGTTATTGTACCGAGCAAGCCTGCGTATAGGAATAGAGTATAGGATCTCATCCACGCTTGACAAAAACTCATCTTCCCTTTTAACTATCCCATTTAAATGCTTGCATCCTGTTTGATTCCTGTACTCCTTCTAATCATTTCGTCCACCACTTGCAGAGAGATGGATTCGCGTAGTGGATGTACTACCGCCGGAGGTGACACACCTTAAGGAGTCAACGGCCAAACTCGAGGGGAGACCTCGATGACTCCTAGACTTCCGGGGATGGATGGATAGACTCACAATCCAGATCCATCTGATCTTTCCGCATCGCCTAATGGGACTTTTCTGTCTTCATCGACACCGCAGGATAGCCAGGCACAGTTGTTCCAATTCTTCCAAATGATGATGCAGGAACAGAGACAACAGGTGGCCGCACTAGCTATAGAGCAGAGGCAGCAAGCGGCAGAGCAGAGGCAAGAATTTCTGGCAGCACTTGAGAGAATGGCTGCAAAGACAACTGTACCAGCCCAGGCACTAGTTCCAGTACCGCGAACTAGAGTTGGTTCAGTCAAGGACTTTATACAGATGGGTCCCAAGCCATATAAAGGCACTGAGAGTCCAGAGGAGACCACAAACTGGATTACCCACACCAAGAAGTTATTAGAAGCATCACAGTTACCTACAGATCTATGGATGACAGGCGTAAGGACGCAGCTAGATGGTAATGCTCATCACTGGTGGGAATCAATGGAGCGCCAGTTGGGTACGTATCAGACTTGGGAACAATTCTTAGAGTACTTTGAGAGGAAGTACTTCCCCGAAAACTGGAAGGGACGCGTTGTATGATCAGTTTCTTCATCTGGAGGAGGGGAACAAGATAGTTGACGAGTATGATGTAGAGTTTAGTCACCTTAGTAAATATGGCGCTGCCCTGATACCGAATGACTTGGAGAAGGCTAAGAGGTTTCACCGCGGATTGACTCGGGAGCTCCAACACTACACTAGCTCACAGTCCCGGATCTCTTATACTAAATTATTGACAAAAGCTAGACTACAAGAGGCCATCAGCAAAGGAAAAGAAGGTCAACTGAAGACACAACAAGGACCAGCAAGGACACAGCAAGGAGGGCCTATCAGACGTCCTTTGGCACAGCAGTAGCAGCAGCAGCACAGAGCAGGACCGTACCAGATTCTGAAGAAGTCCCACTACAATTATTGTGGGAGGCACGGACATATTTTTAGAGACTGTCGGACTCGCTTAGGATATTGTATGAGGTGTAGTTCCGGACAGCATATGGTGAGAGACTGTCCAATACAACATATATTGACACTTCTACCGCCAATACAGAGGCTAGCACTTTCAGCACTGAAGCCAGTTCCGCAGATGACTAGACCAGGAGCACCTCGACCCCCAGCAGCCGGAGGATTTCAGCGAGGACCACTGCTACCTACTTAGGAGGATCAATACACGAGGGCCAGTCATGGACTACCACAAAGGAAGGGACAAGTTTTTGTACTAGAAGTGGATGACATGGAACATGAGATTGATGTTATAGCAGGTATTACTCTTGCTTTTACTTTTCCTTCTGTGAAATTATTTGATACGGGAGCCACCCACTCGTTCATATCTTCTAGTTTTATTGCCAAACACAATATTGCCACTACACCTTTACCTAGTTGTGTTAAAATTCTTACTAGAGGAGGAGTTGTACCTGTTAGTCGAATTTGTAGATCGTGTCCTATAGTGATTCGTGGTAGAGAGATGAATGTCCGACTCTTAGTCATTCTTATGCCAACTTATGATATTATGCTTGGAATGGACTGGCTAAGCAAGTACCACACTTTCTTTGACTGTTTTGGAGGAAGCATTCTTTTTAAGGTACCAGGCCAGCCAGAACTTGAGTTTGCACGAGGATCCACAGAAGCCCTTGATGGTGTTCAGCTTGCAATGGACGACATTATTTATCACCCCATCATTTCAGAGTTTCAAGACGTCTTTTCAGAGAAATTGCCAGGACTACCTCCGGACAGAGACGTAGAATTCTTGATTGAATTGATACTGGGAGCAGCACCCATAGCATCGCATGTTTATAGATTGGCAAAGAAGGAGATGGATGAGCTGAAGGCACAGGTGAAAGAATTAGAGGAGAAAGGTTTCATCCGACCAAGTGCATCACCCTAGGGAGCACCAGTGTTGTTTGTACCAAAGAAGGATGGGTCAGTGCGTATGTGCATTGACTATAGAGACTTAAATGCAGTGACTGTAAAGAATAAATACCCATTGTCGCGCATTGATAACTTATTTGATCAGCTTAGTGGAGCCAAGGTGTTCTCGAAGATAGACTTGAGATCGAGATATCACCAGGTGAAGGTACGAAAGTAGGACATCCCGAAGACCACATTCAGGACAAGATATGGACACTACAAGTTTTTAGTCATGCCATTTGGATTGACCAATGCCCCAGCTATCTTAATGGACTTAATAAATCGAGTATTCCATGTAACCTCCGATTTCCAATTTCCAAAATAATTAGATTTTAATTTATTTTAAAATATCAAGTTTTATAAAATAATTCTCCTTGAAATTTTTATTTGGTTTTGAACGATGTTTGATTGTAGAAGGTAATTTATAATCTTGTATAAAAATCATTTTTCATAAATGTCGCTTTCTTATAAAATAAGTACATAAATAATAATATATATATTTCTAGTTTCAAATATTTATTGGCTTGAATCATAAAAACTATTGTTTTAACTAAATATTTATTTAAAAGACTAGTTGATAAAATAAAATAAAAATTATTTAATGGGATAGTAAATAAATAAATTACATAGCCTTCCTAAAAACATTTTCTGAAATTATAATCTTTATTTTTATTTTTACAAGTTGCCATTTCCCATCAACTAGCCTTCACACCCTCATTTTTCCCCACGTGAGAAACCCGTTTAATTAATTCTGGGCCATTCATTATTGGGCCAACCCGCAACCCTTTATCCCACTCTCTCTCTCCCTATTTAAGTCCCTCATCACCATTCCCAAGAAACCCTAAATCTCTAATTTACTAGCTAGCCTCCACAAATTCCCACAAGCCAAAGCCACCATCATTTTTGTGTGCTCGTGTCCGTGTGTCCAGCATCACCGTGTCAGCCGTGATGGCCTCGGGTCCGACCCCGGGTGTCCCACCGTATCCATTCATTTTTTTGTGTCCAGTTATTACAATATTACAACCAGATTTCTGTGTCCAACACCCCGGACACCACCTCCACACCACAGTACACCCAACCCCGTGTCCGACACACCCGGACACGTCCCTCACAGTTCAGCAGATCCGTCGTGTCCAGTCCCGGACACGACCCGACCCCGACACAGAACCCAAAACCCTAACCCTAGATCTAGCCGCCGAGTCCAGCAGGCCGCCGCCGAGTCCAGCAGGCCGCCGCCGAGTCGAGCAGACCGCCGCCGAGTCGAGCGCCTGTCGTCGAGCTCGCCGTGGCCGACCAGACGCCGACCGCCTCGGATCTCCTCGGGACGAAGCCGCCGACCGCCTCCTCGATCTGGCCCGCCGCTGAGTCGAACAGCCGCCGCTGCTCCCGAGAACCGCCACCGTCGAGTTCGAAGCCGCCTCCTCGGACAGAACGCCCGCTCCTCGGACAGAGCGCCGCCTCGAGCCGAGCGACGCCGCCGCAGATCTGCCGAGCCGCCGCAGAAGACCCCGCCCGCCGCTTCGAGATGGGCAATCGACCGCCGACGCCTTGCCCGGTCCGACCCCAACGGCCCTCCTCCGCGCCGACGCCGGAGACAACCCCGACGTGAGCCCCTCTCTCCGTTCCCCTTTCTTTTTCAGCTCTGTATATTTCTAGGTTAAGTTAGGTTGTAAACTTAGCATTTTTCTGGTTATAATGTATTAGTTAGTAATTAATTAACCAATTGATTAATTATATTAGTCATAATTAACCAGTTAATGATTAATTAATCAGTTAACTATTTATTAATTAGTTAATTAAGTTATAAAATCAGTAGTTAATCAGTAGTTAGTTATTTAATCAGTTATATAATTAATTAGTTAATTTATATTAATTAGTTATTTAGTTATGTATTATATATAAGGGTTTTGATTATGTAAATTAGTATATATATATAACCACATTTTGGCATAAATATATATATATGTAGATTTATATTTTCGTATTGGTATATGTATGGATTTAAAATATGAATAGGTATATTATTTATTTTATTAATAAAATTGTATAATTAAGCATGTATAATTAGTCGTATATGAATGTATATTGGGTATTTTTATATGGTATAAAATTAATTTGGTGAATTAATATTAGTATGTTAAAAATGATGTTGACAATATGTATATGTATATCCAAAAATGTACTTTTGCACATATACGATATATACACATTTTGGTAAATAAAATGTAATAGTATACGTATTATTTTGGTATAAGAATATAAAATGTTTAATATATGTATATATTGTATATATATATATATATGTACTTAATACATTTTCAAATATGTATAATTAAGTATAAATGTATATATATATCTTGTACGTACCATTAATGTATTGTATATGTATTTAATGTGATGTACTAGTATTAGTATATATTTTAATAATAACATTGACAATATACATATATACATTTTAAAAGGTATTTTAGCATATGTATGAGTACACATATATAATGTTCAACTAGTATAAATCAAATATGTAATTAAAAGATATATATATGTATATATATATATATATATATATATATATATATTGTAGATACATTTAAATTGGTGCATGTATATATATATTGTAAGTAGTAATGATAATTAATAATATGTGTATTTATATACGTATCCCTACTAGATGACCCTAGTTGACTAGTGCCATACCTGGCAGAGCCCTGAGTTTATGTATTTGTGATGTGTTAGGGTAGTACCTGATGCAAATGTTGTATTTGATATATTTTAGGACTGTTGGTTCCTCCAGACGACACTCTGGAACAGGACATCAATAATTACCAGCTAAGGACCCAAGGCGAGTACATTCTCTGACTAGTTTCTAATTTATGATATCTCCTATGTTCACTGTATCTAGTGTAAATATCCATGTTCTGGACACATTGGTTACACGGATTGGTATACACGGATCTCGTCATGAGATGTTATTCCTTATTCATGGTGTAGCTTGTACAAGACTTGTTTCCTTGATATCTTGTGCATGTACAGATACTGATTCCCGGGGAGATTTGCTACCTTCCTAGGGAATCTCGTGCCATAGCGTACCATAATTGGATCTACTATACCAGTCGGGGGTTTGGGGAGTACTTTAGTGTAGATATGTGATCATACCCAACTTTATATGCACCATAGCTCACCCCACATCTCACGTCGGGTGCGGCCTGACCATTTATATGAACCATAGCTGTTACGTGTGATTAGCCTGACCTCTACATGCATCATAGCTAACCAACGGTTAGCCTGACTTTATATGAACCATAGCTAATCACATGTAACCAGCCTGATCAAGTTCCCAAGCCGATCACATGTTAAAGCTAGTACTCAACACACTTAGTCATAGGTTCTTGCTCATGGACATAATGTTTCTTTCCTGCATTTACTTACAGTATTTCCAGTATTTCTTTCATTGTACATTTCTCGTACCTATACATGCATCTGGTATGTTTCCATCTAGAACTGCTACATAGTTTATGTCATTTATATAGAACTGCTATTTAGAGATGTACTTTGCTCCTTCCTGACTGGAAAATATTTTTCCAGACTGTGACCTTAGTAGACTGGTTCCGACACACTTGGGAATTGGAAGTAATGATTGCAGGTATGATTATGTTGTCTCTAGACTTGTGTTGTATTCTTTTATTCTTCAAATTCCTATCGTGCTGTAGTTGTGATTGAGTATGTTGTGAATATTTTATAGTATTATCCGAATCTCCTTATGGAGTTGGATACTAGCGTGAGATTGTTAGTTAGTACACGACCTAGACAGCGTTCTACCGCCGATGCGGCGGCGTAGGCTGGACGTACCCACGCACTCGTGCCCCTAAACCGGGTGCGGGTCGTGACACGTTTTTAGTGGTGGCCCATGCAGGTCTGACTTCGCGAGTTGTGCGATGTCGTAGTAGTGTGGCATCCTTGTTATACTACTGCGTACCTGCTATAGGATATAGGACATAGGATACTAGGATGAGAGAGGATACTCAATCACAAATTCTTGAGAGATTCCTGGGACGACCCCTTGAGAATCTTATTATAATTTCCAATTTAAATCTTTTCCTTGTTTCCGTCCGCTCTCGCTTGTTGTCACTGAACTTGATTCTTGTTGAGCAGTTATTAAATTAAATTCTTGGTATCATTTTTGAGTTGATTCTTGTTGACCAGTTGTTAACTTTAATTCTTGGTATCATTGTTGAGTTGATTTCAATTTGAGGTGAATTTTACGGACTAAAATTTACGGTATCATCTGATGACATATATTGATGAGGACAGTGAGAAAGGTAAAAACGTCTACTTTGGTTATGGAACCTAGAGTTTATCGCAGCCATATTAGCTGCCGTGACGAGAACGTAGGAACCTAACTTGGATGTACATACTTTAGTTATGAGATTTAGAGTTCTCGCAGCCATATCGGTTGGCGTGGCGAGTATTCTAGATGACATGATTATAGGGTTGCATACCTTAGTTACGGAACCTGTCGTTTATCGCATCTATGCTTACTGGCGTGGCGAGGATTCTGTGTGTCATGATTTCGGATAGACGTGTATGATTATCAGGTTGTATCTTAAATTGGTTCTTAAAGTATCATCTCAAGACTTGTCTATTTCTGTTATTCCAGGACTTTGTTCCACCGCTTCTTTCTTTACTAGCAGTAAGGATACCTTCTGTTCTCAATTCAGTCCTTGAGCTCCTATTCCTTGAGGATTTCTTGTTAAGCATGGTAATTAGTGGCTTGTAATTTTGTTTGTGTCTTGTATTAGCATTGACTGTGTTGCTAGTGATTTGTAAGTGTATCTTAGTTGGGCATGTGAGCAGTAGACTTTAATCTAGAGTTAGCCCTTAGCATAGTACCTTGTACCAATGGTTCTAGGATAAGTGTCATTATAGTACTATAAGTAGAAGGAGAGTATAGAGTATCAGTGATATTTCAAGAGTTAGTATCAGAGCCCATTTACCCGTCCTGGATAATCATGATTATGTAATTGAGTGATCTATGTAAACAAGTAAGTATCGAGGAAATTGTATTAAAGATTAATGGAGCATAACGTCCAATCTGATGATTGATATCGGGCGTGTTGAAGGTAAAGAAATTTATATGCATAAGGAGTTAATGAGGTGTCATGAGTAGAGAAATATCGAAATAGGTAAGGAAGATGGTGAAGTGTATCACGGATTAGTTTAATAGGCTTTAAAGGATTAAAGGAAATACCTATACAACCATCGAGATGAGGAACCATGTACATGCCCATGAGAGTAAAGAAACATGAGTGTTATAGTAGATACATGTAATCATGAGATATAAGGAGCTTGATGAATGATCCATTAATGAAGCTAGTGATATAATACCAAGAGTGCTAATGATTCTATATCGAGGATTAGTCAAGGATGACGTTAATAACAGTAAGCACTCTGTGTGTTGATAATTAGATGATATACCAATTGACATAAATTGAAATCATGAAAGAAAACACAGTTGATGATAACTTTGATCATTGGAGGTAATAGTGCAAGTGATTCGGGCAGTACAAATTTAGTACACAGTTCTAGATAATAGAGGTATTGAGTGCACCTTGAGTATCAGAGACCGTGAGCACTAATATGTACATTGAGGAGTTATAAATTAAAAGGTGGAAATGAATTTTAAATTTTCAGAATTTTTAAGGAGTTGAGATTTTATGTTGTTAAAATATTGAGGATTTAAATTTGATTCACTAAACATAGTTAAGGCTACAAAGATTTTAGAAGTGATTAAATTTTATTTCGATGTGAAGTATCTAATTTTGAGGAGGTATATGCATTTTATTTTTGATCGGAAAGTTAAACCTTGATGATTATTTTGAGGATTAATTTTGGTAGATGAGAGATATGAATATTAATATATGATTAGTTGATATGGGTGCCAGTGTACATGAATAGGAATTAGTTAGTGAATGTGCTAGAGTTAAGTGGTTGATAGCAGATACCGCAAGTAATATGTTAGCAGGTTCTTTCTTTTCTTTCCAAATGTTCTTTTCGTCTTTTGATTGATTGATCCCCTAGTAACGTGGTTTATATTCGTGATTTTCTTGTTAGAACTTAGCTAGTAGTGCACCCTAACAGAGACTGAAATACCATGACAAAAGATACATGACCTTTATTTTCTTAAATTGCATGGCCGTAGGTAGAGTTTTCTTAAACCATGATCATTGGGTTTTGACCATAGCAAAGACCTATGACGAGATTATGACTGACAAAAAGAGACAAGAGGATTAAATTGTGGAGGAGCATTAAATTAAATAAAGAATTTAGGGGTTGTTATAACAGAGTTGATGGAATCATTGTTTTTGCGAAAATCGAGGTTTGATTGAAATTCGAGGACAAACATTAACTTAAAGGGAGAATTAAGAAATTCACAGAGCCAAGAATTTGAGGATTTATTAATTTTAAGGAGGTCTTGATATGATTGAATTGAAAAAAAAAAAAAAAAAAATTTGAGAAATTTGAGAGATTATCATTTTATTTAGTTGATTGCAAGATAGAAATTTTATATATTATGAATGTTGCATTGAAGATTCTGGAAGCATCGCATCGTTGAGTATTTGAGGAAAAAGAAAATCAGGAAATAAAATCGTAAATGGAATAGTGTCGAATTCAATTCTTGGGATGAGGAGTTAGATTGGAATAAGCATCAATTGAATTTGAGTTAGATGATTGATGAGTGTTTAAAGTTAAATTTTGGGATGCAGATTTTTAAGTTTTATAAATATGCATTGATTGGATTTCAATTAAAACGATTGGATAGTAAAATTTTGTATTTAGTTATTTACTCAAAATTTGAGGAGATTATGATACGACTGGAATTCAATTAAAATATTGAGGATTTGAGTAGTAAAAAATTTTTACATTGGGATAATAAATTCAGAGGATGAAAAAAAAAAATTTGTTCAAAACCCGGAAACATTATACATACGGATAAAGAAATATGGAATGAAATGAAGCTCATGGTAAAGAAGATTATAATATAATTGATTATGGGATCATATAATTGAAGGTCGTAAGGTAAGATCATGGTATATTGAGGTTGTGATTTAAATTAAAATCTTGACCATGACAGTAACATTTGAAATCGAAAAAAATAATCGAGGTATAGTTGACGTTAAGATAAACAAACTCGAATTTGATGATAAGGCTTTTGATTCAGAAATTCTAAGATCTAATCTAGTAAAGTTTGTGGAATTTGAAACTTTTATAGATATTAGTTAATGAGGAATCACAAGATTGAGAAAAGTAAAATGAACGAGGATAAAAAGGAAGGATTATTTTCAGATGGTAGTAAAGACTACTCTTTTCTTTCTTTTTCCTAGAAATTAAGAAAGGCGATTAGATGTCTCTTGATTACATTCTGAAGGATGTATTTAAGTTTCTTAAATCAAATTGTCGACCGTATCTTTCGAATTAGCTATAACTTTCATGTCTATATCATTCATTATATTGGGTCTTCCTTGGTTTAGTTACTTTGAAAAGGTAACGTGCATTATTCCAATTATCTGTTTTTGTGATCGTGTCTACTTCCCAAACCTAAACTTTCTAGAGGATTCAAGGCCGAGCCATGATTCCTTCAAGTTATTCCTGTCTTAAACCATATTTTTCTTTTTCTTCATGTTTTCTTCTGTTTGGTAAATATTCTCCTTATAGAAATATTTTCTTCAATGATATATTCATCATTATGAACAACAAATTTTTTCTATCCTAGTCATCCCTAAAATTTCGAGGACGAAATTTTTCTAAGGTGGATAGACTTGTAACCTCCGATTTCCAATTTCCAAAATAATTAGATTTTAATTTATTTTAAAATATCAAGTTTTATAAAATAATTCTCCTTGAAATTTTTATTTGGTTTTGAACGATGTTTGATTGTAGAAGGTAATTTATAATCTTGTATAAAAATCATTTTTCATAAATGTCGCTTTCTTATAAAATAAGTACATAAATAATAATATATATATTTCTAGTTTCAAATATTTATTGGCTTGAATCATAAAAACTATTGTTTTAACTAAATATTTATTTAAAAGACTAGTTGATAAAATAAAAAAAAATTTATTTAATGGGATAGTAAATAAATAAATTACATAGCCTTCCTAAAAACATTTTCTGAAATTATAATCTTTATTTTTATTTTTACAAGTTGCCATTTCCCATCAACTAGCCTTCACACCCTCATTTTTCCCCACGTGAGAAACCCGTTTAATTAATTCTGGGCCATTCATTATTGGGCCAACCCGCAACCCTTTATCCCACTCTCTCTCTCCCTATTTAAGTCCCTCATCACCATTCCCAAGAAACCCTAAATCTCCAATTTACTAGCTAGCCTCCACAAATTCCCACAAGCCAAAGCCACCATCATTTTTGTGTGCTCGTGTCCGTGTGTCCAGCATCACCGTGTCAGCCGTGATGGCCTCGGGTCCGACCCCGGGTGTCCCACCGTATCCATTCATTTTTCTGTGTCCAGTTATTACAATATTACAACCAGATTTCTGTGTCCAACACCCCGGACACCACCCCCACACCACAGTACACCCAACCCCGTGTCCGACACACCCGGACACGTCCCTCACAGTTCAGCAGATCCGTCGTGTCCAGTCCCGGACACGACCCGACCCCGACACAGAACCCAAAACCCTAACCCTAGATCTAGCCGCCGAGTCCAGCAGGCCGCCGCCGAGTCCAGCAGGCCACCGCCGAGTCGAGCAGACCGCCGCCGAGTCGAGCGCCTGTCGTCGAGCTCGCCGTGGCCGACCAGACGCCGACCGCCTCGGATCTCCTCGGGACGAAGCCGCCGACCGCCTCCTCAATCTGGCCCGCCGCTGAGTCGAACAGCCGCCGCTGCTCCCGAGAACCGCCACCGCCGAGTTCGAAGCCGCCTCCTCGGACAGAACGCCCGCTCCTCGGACAGAGCGCCGCCTCGAGCCGAGCGACGCCGCCGCAGATCTGCCGAGCCGCCGCAGAAGACCCCGCCCGCCGCTTCGAGATGGGCAATCGACCGCCGACGCCTTGCCCGGTCCGACCCCAGCGGCCCTCCTCCGCGCCGACGCCGGAGACAACCCCGACGTGAGCCCCTCTCTCCGTTCCCCTTTCTTTTTCAGCTCTGTATATTTCTAGGTTAAGTTAGGTTGTAAACTTAGCATTTTTCTGGTTATAATGTATTAGTTAGTAATTAATTAACCAATTGATTAATTATATTAGTCATAATTAACCAGTTAATGATTAATTAATCAGTTAACTATTTATTAATTAGTTAATTAAGTTATAAAATCAGTAGTTAATCAGTAGTTAGTTATTTAATCAGTTATATAATTAATTAGTTAATTTATATTAATTAGTTATTTAGTTATGTATTATATATAAGGGTTTTGATTATGTAAATTAGTATATATATATAACCACATTTTGGCATAAATATATATATATGTAGATTTATATTTTCGTATTGGTATATGTATGGATTTAAAATATGAATAGGTATATTATTTATTTTATTAATAAAATTGTATAATTAAGCATGTATAATTAGTCGTATATGAATGTATATTGGGTATTTTTATATGGTATAAAATAATTTGGTGAATTAATATTAGTATGTTAAAAATGATGTTGACAATATGTATATGTATATCCAAAAATGTACTTTTGCACATATACGATATATACACATTTTGGTAAATAAAATGTAATAGTATACGTATTATTTTGGTATAAGAATATAAAATGTTTAATATATGTATATATTGTATATATATATATATGTACTTAATATATTTTCAAATATGTATAATTAAGTATAAATGTATATATATATATCTTGTATGTACCATTAATGTATTGTATATGTATTTAATGTGATGTACTAGTATTAGTATATATTTTAATAATAACATTGACAATATACATATATACATTTTAAAAGGTATTTTAGCATATGTATGAGTACACATATATAATGTTCAACTAGTATAAATCAAATATGTAATTAAAAGATATATATATGTATATATATATATATATATATATATATATATATATATATATATATATATATATATATATATATATATTGTAGATACATTTAAATTGGTACATGTATATATATATTGTAAGTAGTAATGATAATTAATAATATGTGTATTTATATACGTATCCCTACTAGATGACCCTAGTTGACTAGTGCCATACCTGGCAGAGCCCTGAGTTTATGTATTTGTGATGTGTTAGGGTAGTATCTGATGCAAATGTTGTATTTGATATATTTTAGGACTGTTGGTTCCTCCAGATGACGCTCTGGAACAGGACATCAATAATTACCAGCTAAGGACCCAAGGCGAGTACATTCTCTGACTAGTTTCTAATTTATGATATCTCCTATGTTCACTGTATCTAGTGTAAATATCCATGTTCTGGACACATTGGTTACACGGATTGGTATACACGGATCTCGTCATGAGATGTTATTCCTTATTCATGGTGTAGCTTGTACAAGACTTGTTTCCTTGATATCTTGTGCATGTACAGACACTGATTCCCGGGGAGATTTGCTACCTTCCTAGGGAATCCCGTGCCATAGCGTACCATGATTGGATCTACTATACCAGTCGGGGGTTTGGGGAGTACTTTAGTGTAGATATGTGATCATACCCAACTTTATATGCACCATAGCTCACCCCACATCTCACGTCGGGTGCGGCCTGACCATTTATATGAACCATAGCTGTTACGTGTGATTAGCCTGACCTCTACATGCATCATAGCTAACCAACGGTTAGCCTGACTTTATATGAACCATAGCTAATCACATGTAACCAGCCTGATCAAGTTCCCAAGCCGATCACATGTTAAAGCTAGTACTCAACACACTTAGTCATAGGTTCTTGCTCATGGACATAATGTTTCTTTCCTGCATTTACTTACAGTATTTCCAGTATTTCTCTTATTGTACATTTCTCGTACCTATACATGCATCTGGTATGTTTCCATCTAGAACTGCTACATAGTTTATGTCATTTATATAGAACTGCTATTTAGAGATGTACTTTGCTCCTTCCTGACTGGAAAATATTTTTCCAGACTGTGACCTTAGTAGACTGGTTCCGACACACTTGGGAATTGGAAGTAATGATTGCAGGTATAATTATGTTGTCTCTAGACTTGTGTTGTATTCTTTTATTCTTCAAATTCCTATCGTGCTGTAGTTGTGATTGAGTATGTTGTGAATATTTTATAGTATTATCCGAATCTCCTTATGGAGTTGGATACTAGCGTGAGATTGTTAGTTAGTACACGACCTAGACAGCGTTCTACCGCCGATGCTGCGGCGTAGGCTGGACGTACCCACGCACTCGTGCCCCTAAACCGGGTGCGGGTCGTGACATTCCACCAGTATTTGGACCAGTTCGTGGTCGTCTTCATAGATGACATACTTGTCTATTCGAAGAGCCACGAGGAGTACGAGAAGCACCTGCGGATCATCCTAGAGACCTTGAGGAGAGAGCAGTTATATGTGAAGCTCAGTAAATATGAGTTTTCTTGGACAGAGTTTCGTTTCTTGGGCATGTCGTTACGGGAGATGGTATTTTTGCTGACCCAGAGAAAATCTCGGCAGTCGAGACATGGCACGTTCCTAAATCAGCATCGGAGGTGAGGAGTCTCCTTGGACTTGCGGGATATTACCGATGGTTCGTGAAGAACTTCTCAAGGATAGCAACACCTATGACTCATTGACGTGCAAGGATCAAGAGTTCGTATGGACCGGCGAGTGTCAAGCCGCTTTCGAGGAGTTGAAGAAGCGACTGACCACAGCACCAGTATTGGCTATTCTATCAGGATCAGGAGGTTATGTGATTTACAGTGACGCATCAGGAAAAGGCTTGGGATGCGTGTTAATGCAACATGGAAAGGTGATCGTATATGCATCTAGATAGTTACAAGTACATGAGAAGAATTATCCAACTCATGACTTAGAGCTCGCAGCCATTGATTTTGCTCTGAAGCTATAGAGACATTACTTATATGGGGAACGAGTGGAGATCTATATTGACCACAAAAGCCTCAAGTATGTCTTCACGCAGAAGGAGCTAAATATGAGGCAACGTCGGTGGCTTGAGTTGATGAAGGATTTTGAGATATAGATACATTATCACCCAGGCAAGGCTAACGTTGTAGCAGACACGTTAAGCCAGAAACCAGCAGCTTACTTCTTGACAACACAGAGAAAATTATTGGAGGACTTGCAAGAGCTTGGCATAGAAGTGATATTACCCAGAGCAGATGGGACATTAGCCAACTTGCAAGTATAGTCATCACTAGTAGAGAGGATCAAGGCAGCCTTGTCTACGGACGCCAGATTCAGGAGATTGAAAGAAAGGACAGAGGCCAGAGAGCAGACGGGATTGCACATTCATAATGACGGGACATTACGATGTGGTGATCGTCTATATGTTTCCAATAAAGAGATTCGATAGGAGCTGATGGCAGAAGCTCATAGTTCGATATATTCTATTCACCCTGGAGGCACCAAGATGTACCGTGACTTGCGACAGCACTTTTGGTGGCATGGGATAAAAAGAGAGAGAGCTCACTTTGTAGCCAAATGCCTAGTATGTCAACAGGTAAAGGCAGAGCATCAGAGAACAACAGGGCTACTGCAACCACTTCCGATTCCTGAGTGGAAGTGGGAGCACATCACTACGGACTTTGTCACGAGTTTTCCAAAGAGTCCAAGTGAGAGAGATGCAATATGGATAACAGTGGATTGACTCACCAAGTCAGCACATTTTTTGCCTTTTAGAGTTGGCCAGTCTACACAAGCTTTGGCTGACTTATACATGAGGCAAATCATGAGGTTGCACGATATTCCGGTCAGCATTGTGCCAAACATGGATTCGCGTTTTACATCACACATTTGGAGAAGCATGCAGGAGAGTCTTGGGACTCGTCTGAAGTTCAATACATCTTATCACCCGCAGACAGATGGACAGTCCGAACGTATTATTCAGACAATGGAGGATATGTTAAGGGCTTGTATGTTAGATTTTGGAGGATCATGGGAGGACCACCTATATCTTGTGGAGTTTTCTTACAATAATAGCTATCAAGCGAGCATCCAGATGGCTCCGTTTGAAGTATTATATGGAAGAAAGTGTAGGTCTCCCGTGTGTTGGAGTAATATGGAAGAACGTCAGATTCTGGGACCAGAGTTGGTAGTCAATACCGTAGAGACAGTGAAGAAGATACAAGGGCACTTGCGAGCAGCGTAAGACAGGCAGAAGCAGTGGGCAGACCTTCATCGTCGTCCCTTGGAGTTTAAAGAAGGCGATCATGTCTTCTTGAGGATATCACCTACCAGAGGCACTATTCGATTTGGAGGGCATGGCAAGTTGAGTCTAAGGTATATTGGACCAATCGACGTGCTAGAGAGAGTAGGAAAAGTGGTGTATCGACTTGCGCTACCATCTTTAATTAAGGGAGTATATGATATATTCCACGTGTCGCAACTTAGGCGATATGTGGCAGACAGCAGTCATGTTCTCGACCATTCGGAGATCATCATTGGGCCGAGCTTGTCATACCAAGAGCAACCCGTGGCAATCCTTGATCATCGAGAGAAAGTGTTGAGGAACCAGTCTATTCCCTTGGTCCGTGTGGCATGGAAGCATGGCACGTCAGGAGAATCCACTTGGGAGCGCGAGAACGACATGCGCAAGCATTTTTCGTACCTATTCGTAGACTAAGATATGAACTCGCCTTGTTCAATTCTACCTTATACCATCCTTGATTTATTTTCTATCGTGGCTTAGTTTTAATTTTGAGGACAAAATTTTTATAAGTTGGGTAGAATATAAAACCCCTAAATTTTTAAAATATAGTATAATTATTAAATTTAATTGCATTAATTCCTAGTTACTTAGAAAATAAAATTTATTGAATTTAATTACTAGGTTGATATTCATCCAGGAATTTACGGAGCAAAACTACTATTTGTTTTATTTTTTAGGAAGTCTTGTAGAAGGCTAAGAGATTTTTAGGATGTGCTAATATAAAAAAAATTCTGAATTTTTAGTAACCATATATATATATATATATATATATATATATATATATATATATATATATAAGTAAATAGAAAGGAAAACCCTTAACTACTAATACTCTTAAATTCATTAACCCTTAAGCTAACTTCCCCTTAAATAACCACTAAAATTCTAGTCCCTAAGGCTTAAACACCCAACAGCCTCAGCCATCCCAACCTAGTGAACCCGCAACACCCGCGCGGCCCATCCCATTTCCCCCTTCGTTCATTCCTTCTCTGCTCTTTATATATATACGTCTTATTTTAAATCCCTAACCCTAAAACCTATACCCTAAAACAAGCCGCTCACCCATGACCCAGCACCACCGCGACACCGACGAAGCCACCGCAAACTCACCGGAGAACCGTATCTGCCGTGCACGTCTGCGTCACCCGCGCAACGCCGCGATCGAAATTCGCAGCAAAGACCCTGACTTCCCGCACTGTTTCACATTCCATCTCGTGACCAAATTCTGACCCGTCTTTACCGGTATGTTCACGACCTATCCCCCTTCCAACTCTATATATTAGTTTCCATCGAACAACGTTAAACCCTAGGTAGAAATCGAGGCCAAGTTGGAGAAAAACCACGATCCTTATACTGCAGAAAACTGTTACAACCACCCATGTTTAGAGACCAATATCTTCCACCACAGAAATCCAAACTTAAATTTTATTTTTGCTATATGAAGACCATATAACCGAGATCATTTCTTGTTAATTACATTATTTTATTTGGTGTTATATGTAGAAATAAATTGGGTTAAAATATTATGAAAAACTTATTTTTGGAACTTCAAAATTTGTGATACGGAGCGCGCCCAGCCAAACGGGACCGCCCTGTTGTGTACCAATTGCACTAAAAGGCGTGTATGGTATATCCTGACGTGCGGCCTTTCACAAAAACTGATTTGGACTCGTGTGCGCGTCGGAATCAACCCGTATCCGTAAAAAGTCCCCATATCGCGATATTTGCAAAATATCGCACCATTTAGTGTACGCTCGTCGGAATGTGACAAAACTTATGCCATTGGATTCGTGGTATCACGCTGGTCCTGTGACCCAAGTTTCATGCAATTCCGAGATAGTTGACCAAGCCGCCTATTGCGGGCCCACGATTGACTTTTTGGGCAAAATTGTGTTAGGCTCACTGGAATCCAAAATTGGATATACCGTTGAGTTCGTATTGACATTTAGAATTTGTTTGACCTATAATTTGTCCCATTTAGAGACATTTATCCCTGGCACGCTTTTCGGACCCCGCTTTGATCCGAAATTATCATTTTTTCCCTGTGTCTAAATTGGACGAAAGGGTAGTATTTTTCTAGCTATTTTGCTGATTCCGAGAATGTTGGTGATGTTTATTTCAGCATTCGGAGACGTTTATTCGGATGACTTAGTTTCTGATCCTGTGTACTTGATATTTGGACGCTTACACTTTACATATTGCTTGCCAGGCAAGTACACCTTGCCATTGTACTGTGATTTATATTTCATATGATGCATGTATTTTATTTCTGTCAATTTAGTTCATATATTTTAAACTGCTATATAAAATGCGCGTCCAAGGATAACTTGGGTGCAACGACGGTGGCGTCGTATTCTATTTTTATTATATATATGCATGTTGACCTAGTTTATGAGACCACCCCATTATCATGAGGTATTTTATATTTTATTAGCCATGACACAGTTATTACACGAGTGTGAGTCTCATGTAGGACACGGACTTGCGTACTCGGCTGGCCACTGGTACGTATAGGTCGTACGACCGATATGGATAACTGCCGATAGAAACTTTGCATGCTAGAAGACCTGGAAGTTATTTAGAGGTATCATCGTGTCATGGATGTGACATGCTCAAAGCATATGGTGGGGAGAACAACAAGTAAGGCGTTTGGACTCCTTTGCACTTTCCTTTTTTGTAACCCGTACGCTCCACCGGAGATGCACGGTCATGATGACCCCTATATTACCTGGCGGCCTCTGAGGTTCAAAAGACGTCATGCTTTGTAGGCCCCTGAATCTCCAAGAGAATCATGCCAATCCTAGTTTGGCCAGATAGCCCACTTGTTGGAAAGTTGTTCTCAAACTGTATTCACATAGATTGTTAGGTGACCCATTTGATATTTATTTTCAGTACTTTATTGGCTTGCTTCTATGTATCTTGTTATGTCCCTCCGAGGACCTAGTACCTTTCCAGATATAGACGGACATGATTATCCACAGGAGTACGGACCTGGACCTGACGATTCATACCAGACTGAGGAGGTCTTATCTTCAGAGTACCTTTGATTCATCGTAGCTGATGGATATTCCAGTTGCTATTTTCTTTATTGACATTTATCTTATATTAGAGTTTGATCTCTTCTCTCATTTAGTAGTTTTAGTATAGTCGATTTGCAGTGGATTTGTCTCCACCCGACTATCATACTTTGAGACTTCATATTTGATATTCAGTTATTCATTCCTATTTCTTTATTTGTGCTATGGATGAGATAAAGATTGCGTGTGACTTGATTGACATATATTACTAAAACACAACCCAGGCTAACATTCCTATATATGATGTATATGTAATGCTTCTCTTCCAAACTAAAACACACAAGTATATATCATTTATATATTTTTTCTTCACCTCTACCATTGTCAAATCCTTGCGTTCATGCCACAAGGGTGCTCTTTACACATCCCTACATAGCAGCAGAAATAAGAAGTCCCTAACCACAACACATCAACACCTAGTACCGAGAGGAGAGAACCATATTTGTATATTCGACGCTCAAATCGAACCACACTCCATCTATGCCAATGAAACTATATACTTCCTATGCATCTATAACCTTGAAAATAGAGGCTAACAGGGAAACATAAATAAACATAAATGAAGGAGGAGTTGTTGCGAGAACCTCAACGATACTCGGACTGCTTGGCCCAGCGGTGAATAATGAAGCGGTGGTAGTTTGTACGAGAATGGCGTGGTCAAACGTGCGTCAGGCCGCTGGTCACTCGGCTGGCCGGAGTTGAATGCTCCTCGACAACGTCTCCAGGAGTGGGAGGTGCTAGCCTCAGTCGCTCTTCAATGCCGATGAGAGGTGATGGTGCAATGGTGGTGGAGGTGCGGGTGAGATTCAACCGGAGCAAGGAGTGGAGGAAGCTTCTGCAGGTGGTAGTGGCTGCGATGGTGCAATGGTGTGGAGGCTGGTGGTGCAATGGCGAAGCTCGCCGGAGCTCGAGGCAGTGGGTGGCAGGCTCGCCGGTGCCCGTGGAGTCGAGAGTGGGGCGGAGAAGTGGGGGATGATAGGCTGGGTGGAGGAAGAGCTCGGCGGAGCGGCAGTGCCGAAGTCGCGGGGGCTTGTGGCTGGATGCGGGGTTAGCAGGCCGCCGTGTAAGTTGATGGCGGCGGTGGCTATCGGGGGAACTCGCCGGAGCGTGGCTGCGCCGGAGACAGTGGGTGGCCGGATCTCCTATTCCATGGAAGGAGATGAAGAATGGCAGGAGAAGAAGAAGAAAGGAAGAAGAAGGAAGGAAAAAATAAAGAGGGCTCGGTTTTCTATATGGAGGGGGGAGGAGAGAGGGAGGGGGATGGGGTTTCCTAGGTTTTTGGGGATTAGGGACGACATGGGGAAGAAGGAGGTGATGGTAACTTTTTATAGGGGGTTATGTGATGAATGGAGGGTGGTGATGTTCCCAATTCAAAAGAGTGGTGAGGATGTTACATGAAGAGATGGGTTTCTTCATGCAAAGGAAGGGGAGGAGATGGGTTGACTACGGTCAAAGAAAAGGTAGCCTCTCCATTTGGCCTTGACCAATGAGGGTGTGCCACATGTTGCAATATTTGCAATTTAACCCCTTAAGTTTGGGTAATTGCACAAACACATAAAATGATGAAAAAATTGTAGGGGAAATGGTGTTTGGTATTTTGTAGGGTGAGGGGGTATTGTGTGTTTGGCATAGACTTAATTAAATGGGCATTCGGATTAAATGGGGATTAAAATGAGATTAGTCAAAATTGGTATCCCCAATTTAATTAGAATAAAAGTGTCCCGCACTTTTTAAATTAAATGGGGGCACTTGGGGTCTAAATTTGGAAATAACACAAAGGTCAAAAATGGTGTAGGCTTGGAGTCAGTCTTGGACCCTTTAGTTGGTCCGGCTCAACGGGTTAAGTTGGTGTCTCAAAATTGAAGGTAACGACACAAGTGTCCGATACGGGATTAAATATAGGATTTTGGATATGGGAAGTTGTACAATTAATTTAGGGCACAACGGATTTGATTTTGAGTGACGGAAAAGTCCAGTGCCTAAATTGGCGGGTCAAGTCAATATTATAACAGTCTGTTGGAATTTATGGGCTGATGTTGGGCTCCGAATAATTCAACAATGGTAGGACTCGCCAAGGGTTTAATTAAAAATAAACAGACATATGCAACCCTACTCTAAACCTCAAACATTTGATGCTAAACCAAAATTTTTTATCCCATACCAGACTATCTATAGAATTATTTGAGAGGGTTTACATCCTTCCCAACTTAGAAAAATTTCGTCCCCGAAATTAAAAGTAAAGCACGATAATAGCTAAGAGAATTTTAAAATAACTAGTAATCAAATGCGGTACGTAAAGTCGTACCTTGGTCCTCAAATAAATACGGGAAACGCTGTCGAATGGAATCCTCGCGCTCCCAGGTAGACTCGCCTGGCGAATGATGCTTCCACGCAACTCTGGCCAGTCGAATAGTCTGCCCTCTCAAAGTCTTCTCACTGTGATCGAGGATCTCAACTGGCTGCTCTACGTAAGATAGACTGGGCCCGACTGTAATCTCCGAATGATCAAGCATGTGGCTAGGGTCTGCCATATATCTTCTCAACTGCGATACGTGAAATACGTCATGCACTCCTTCTAATAATGGAGGCAATACAAGACGGTAAGCCACTTCGCCAACTCGTTCTAAGATGTCAAAAGGCCCGATGTACCTCGGACTCAGCTTTCCTCTGCCTCCGAATCTGATGGTACCACGAGTAGGCGATATCTTCAAAAATACATGGTCACCTTCCTTGAACTCCAATGGTCTGCGGTGTGCATCTGCCCAATATTTCTGTCTGTCCTGTGCTGCTCGCAGGTGGCTCTGAATCTACTTGACTTTCTCCACTGTCTGTGTCACCAACTCTGGACCAATTATTTGACGCTCTCCTACGTCACTCCAACAAACTGGTGACCTACACTTTCTGCCGTACAGTGCCTCATAAGGTGCCATCTGTATGCTAGCCTGGTAGCTGTTATTGTGGGAGAATTCTACCAAGTGTAGATGGTCCTCCCAAGATCCTCCAAAATTAATCATGCACGCTCTTAACATATCCTCTAATATATGTATCGTGCACTCTGACTGTCCATCAGTCTGTGGATGATATGCAGTGCTGAACTTGAGACGAGTTTCTAGACTCTCCTGCATACTCCGCCAAAAATGTGATGTGAATCTGGAATCACGATCCGATATGATGCTGACAGGCACTCCATGTAGTCGTACTACTGTCTCATATACATGTCAGCTAATATCTCCGTGGACTACCCAACTCTGAAGGGCAAAAAATGTGCAGACTTGGTGAGTCTGTCTACGACAACCCAAACTGCATCCTTTCCGCTAGGGCTCCGCGGGAATCCTGTGACGAAGTCCATGGTAATGTGTTTCCACTTCTACTCGGGAATGGAAAGCGGCTGTAATAGTCCTGCAGTCCTCTGATGTTCAGCCTTGACTTGCTGACAAACTAAATATCTCGCCATGAATCTTGCAATCTCTTCCTTCATCCCATGCCACCAGAAATGTTGCCTCAAATCTCGGTACATCTTCGTACCCCCGGGATGAATAGAATAAATCGAGCTATGAGCCTCGGTCATCAACTCTTGGCGTAGCTCACCACTCGGAACGTATAGGCGACCTCCACACCTCAATGTTCCGTCTTCATGAATCCTGAGTCCCGTCTGCATGACGGCCTCTGTCCTCTCTCGTAGACGTCGAAATCTCGTATCTGTAGGCAGGGCTGTCTTGATCCTCTCAATCAAAGTAGACTGAACCTCGAGACTGGCCATCTGTCCATCCATGCCTGGCAATACAATCTCTATCCCAAGTTCCTGGAGATCCTCTAGTAATTGTCGCTGAGTCGTCAAAAAGTATGCCATGGGCTTTCTGCTTAAGGCATCTGCTACTACATTCACCTTGCCAGGGTGATACTGTAACTCAATATCATAATCTGTCATCAACTCTAGCCAGCGCCTCTGCCTCATGTTGAGCTCCTTCTGCGTGTAGACATATTTTAGACTTTTATGATCTGTGTAAATCTCAACATGTTCTCCATAAAGGTAGTGTCAAAATCGGTACTGATGTTAGATGCTTCTTTAGATCATCGAAAGCCGTCTGACACTCTTCGGTCCAGATAAACTCCTCGCCTTTACACGTCAGTCGCGTCATAGGCGCAATAATCCTCGAGAATTTTCTACGAACCTCCGATAATATCCGGCAAGTCCGAGGAAGCTCCTAATCTCTTGTAACAGGTGCAGGGGTTGGCCATGTCTCAACTGCAACTATCTTCTCCGGGTCAACTGTTAGTCCATCTCCGGTGATTTTGTGTCCCAGGAAGGGTACTCTATCCAAACATAACTCATATTTGTGGAGCTTGGCGTACAGCCTCTCCTGCCTCAGCGTCTCCAATACGATCCTGAGATGTCTCTCATGCTCCTCCTGGCTCTTAGAATATACCATGATATCATCGATAACTACTACCACGAACTTATCCAAGTACTGGTGGAAAACATTGTTCCTCAAGCTCATAAATACCGCTGGCACGTTGGTTAAACCAAACGGCATGACTAGAAACTCATAGTATCCATACTTCGTCCGAAAAGCCATTTTTGAAATATTCTCTTTCCGTACCTTGATCTGATGATAACCGGATCTGAGATCGGTCTTCGAGAATACATATGCACCACTTAGCTGATTTAAAAAAGAAAAAATCATTGATGCGCTTCAATGGGTACTTGCTCTTTATCGCTACGGCATTTAATGCCCTGTAATCGATACACAAGTATACTGTCTCATCCTTCTTCGGCACTAATAAGATGGTTGCTTCCCATGAAAAAATACTAGCCCGACTGAAACCCTTGTCTAAGAGATCCTCTACTAAGGACCTTCAACTCAACCAACTCTATCGGTGCTAGTCTGAAGACGAGTAAATAACTGGCTTGGCTCTTGGAGTCAACTCTATAGCAAACTCTATCTCTCTGTCAGGTGGCAGGCCTGGAAGATTCTCTAAAACCACATCCTCAAACACTTATATAATGCGGGGGTACACTGGTTCACCTTGCATTATATGCCCCTAAGGTAGATGGGCACCATACTCCTGGGCTCCCTGAAGAAACTCAACTCAGGGTAACCTGGTGGTCTAAAACAAATGCAACCACGTCGCCAATCCAGCGTCGCGTGGTATTGGCTCAACCAATCCATGTCTAGGATAAGGTCATAGTCTAGACTAAACCTCATAATAATTTCTCCCGTTCTGTTTTCAACATCGTTCCTCAAAAGAAAAAAAATCCTTGCCTAATGTATAATTTCTTTTCTCCTCAAAGTTTTCCCTAAAATTTTATTCCTCAAATTTCTTTTTTTGTTATTTATCTCTCCAAGTCACATAGTACCATATTGGTATCACTCTAGCACATACTAGAATTTCTGGAATCAGATCATTATCTTCCAAGTGAGAGCCTGAAATTTTATCTTCTCTAGTCCATAATATCATTCCTGATATCGCTATCATTTACAACAACTAATTCCTAGCATCGGGCTATGCACTTCCATAAATTATTCTAGGTCATGATCAACAATCCTTCCAGCTCCCAGTACTTCCAAGATCATTGCTATCTCAAGTACGAATAGGGTACTACTGGTTCCAATTCTCTTGCTACCATTCCATACTAGTTCTAGAATCCAAAAGAACCTATCAATCTATCCTACTCAGGGTAACAATCTTCTCAGAGAATGTTATACGAATTCTGTCTTCTGTCGTCGGACTTCGATCTTCTTCTGGAGGAAAATCATCAGGCACAAGCATTCGTCTTTCCGAACAATAGGGGATGAGAAACAATGATAACGATATTGACGGAAATTGAACGATTACAAATTAGAAGTCCAAGGGCGATAATCACATACAAAGTGAGTTTTTAAAATCGATTATGGATTGAGACCCTATTCAACAATCATAATATCTATTCCTAATTTGCAGGCTCGCTTGGCACAGTCAGGTGACCAAGACGATTTAATACTGACCTGC
Source organism: Iris macrosiphon (assembly GCA_036927795.1). Classification (NCBI taxonomy): domain Eukaryota; kingdom Viridiplantae; phylum Streptophyta; class Magnoliopsida; order Asparagales; family Iridaceae; genus Iris; species Iris macrosiphon. The sequence goes on from JAYESA010000003.1 coordinate 42,887,067, forward strand.
ATGGGCCACCACAAAAATATGTCACGCCCCAGTCCCAAAATACGTAGGACCGGGAATACGTGACACGCCAGCTACGCAATCGACCAGACTCTGGTCTGACTCGAATACGTATAAGATGTAAAATATAAAGGGCACTATCTAGATATCCCATAAATGTAAACCTCTATGTCTCAATCCACAATATACAACAGTATACAAGAAAGAGCTATATGTGCTAAAGTCGGCCGCCCAATAACACACAAACTCGAATAAACTCGAGAAGAGATGAGTCTACAAAAACTAGGCTACAACAGCAGATGAATAATCAATAAGAATAATGTAACCATAATGCCGGTAGAAATGATATGAGTACCTGGTAAAATGCCCGCAAGACGTGCAACTCCATCAGCAACTCCAATGCTCCGTAATCGTCTATGCTGCAAAACTGGCAGGGGGCCAGGTCCTCGGAGGGACATAACAAGGTACAAAAATACAGCATGCCAAGTATAACAGAAAGTATAAGTGCAACAATGGGGTAATCTAGCATAACCAACTAAGTGTAACACAGTTTGAAGACAATGTTCGACGCGTGGGCTGTCCAAAATAAAACCGTAGCTCCGAACACAGAGACACACGGGGCATACCGTAGCTCCGAGCATAGAGTCACACGGGTGATACACTACTCTAGAATACAGGATCACTACATATACATATATAAGTGCGTGCAGAGGAGCCCAAACGTCTAGTAACTGTCTTCCCCTTCCCAAGCGGTCAACGATGGTGCGCTGAACCTGAACCTCTATCTAACAGTCTCGACACACAGAAATAACTCAACAGACGCGACCCTAAGGTCGTCCCAGTCTCTGGTCATGATGTCAGTATCAGGATACAGGAATCTGGCACGATCACAGTGTATGAGTGTGTCCTGGGGTGTCTATATACTCAGGTACGTACATCGAGGTGTTACGAACATCTAACATTCATTCTAAGACGTTACGACGAACGTCTGCACCCGGTTGTGATCCGAACGTGAAGTATCGATCGTAAACAAAATACGTGCACAAAGTACATAAAGAAACAATAAATATCTGTAATCTGAAATACAGGGTGGCAAGGTACACTTGCCTGCGTCCGGCTGCTGATGACGGGGATCCGGTACCACGTCCAAGTCCTCAGGTCCCGTAGTACCTGAGTCCGTAAGCTGTAAGGAATGAGAAGAAGGTTTAGAGCCCGATTCTAAAGAACCAAGGGTACCTAAAAATAAATTAGAAATTAATTAATTATTTGGCTAGTAATATACTTATATAAAATATTAATAATAATAATTATGCTTTGATCTAACTCACGGTTGGTTATAATAATAAGTCTGATAGTACACGACTACATATCCTCATATCCACTTTTATTTCCAACATGGCAATTTTTATTTCCTCAAATGCATATGAGCTCAACAGCCTCTCCTTAGTGTAGATAAGTGTCTATACACTAAAAATATTGGCAGTTGATAATTTGGTATGCACTAAAGATTACACCCATACACACACAGGTCCTTTCCTTAAAGCTTCCTAGTATGACCTTACCTGATTGTTCAGTACACAACATCTCCCATGTCTCAATCAAACATTCACCTACTATTTTCACTAAATATATATATTTAACTTGAGCATTTTACTCTACATCCTCTAGCTATGCCCACAGGTGGTAGAAAATAAATGCAACACAAACCTAGTGGTTCTTGATATTATAAGATCATTGAAATCCCCTAAGCTCACTCAAAAACAAGTTGGTTACTCTCCCTCATGTTAGATTTGGCATTTGTATCCACACATACTACATGGACAAGTTTCCCCTACGTAAACATTCATTGTTCATTGGATCACATAATCATACTATTCCGACCATAATATAATATACATACTCCAGTTAATACAGTTCTCTATCTTCTTGTGTATACACATACACGATCTTACATCATTCCTTAATGGTGAATTCAACCACAACCCAGGCTAACATTCCTATATATGATGTATATGTAATGCTTCTCCTCCAAACTAAAACACACAAGTATATATCATTTATATATATTTTCTTCACCTCTACCATTGTCAAATCCTCGTGTTCATGCCACAAGGGTGCTCTTCACACATCCCTACATAGCAGCAGAAACGAGAAGTCCCTAACCACAACACATCAACACCTAGTACCGAGAGGAGAGAACCATATTTGTATATTCGACGCTCAAATCGATCCACACTCCATCTATGCCAATGAAACTATATACTTCCTATGCATCTATAACCTTGAAAATGGAGGCTAACAGGGAAACATAATAAACACAAACGAAGGAGGTTGTTGCGAGAACCTCAACGATACTCGGACTGCTTGGCCCAACAGTGAATAATAAAGCGGTGGTAGTTTGTACGGGAATGGCGTGGTCAAACGTGTGTCAGGCCGCTGGTCACTCGGCTGGCCGGAGTTGAATGCTCCTCGACGACGTCTCCAGGAGTGGGAGGTGCTAGCCTCAGTCGCTCTTCAATGCCGGAGAGAGGTGATGGTGCAATGGTGGTGGAGGTGCGGGTGAGGTTCAGCCGGAGCAAGGAGTGGAGGAAGCTTCTGTAGGTGGTGGTGGCTGCGGTGGTGCAATGGTGTGGAGGCTGGTGGTGCAATGGCGAAGCTCTCCGGAGCTCGAAGCAGTGGGTGGCAGGCTCGCCGGTGCCCGTGGAGTCGAGGGTGGGGCGGAGAAGTGGGGGATGATCGGCTAGGTGGAGGAAGAGCTCGGCAGAGCGGCAGTGCCGGAGCCGCGGGGGCTTGTGGCTGGATGCGGAGTCAGCAGGCCGCCGTGTAGGTTGATGGCGACGGTGGCTATCGGGGGAACTAGCCGGAGCGTAGCTGCGCCGGAGACAGTGGGTGGCCGGATCTCCTATTCCATGGAAGGAGATGAAGAATGGCAGGAGAAGAAGAAGAAAGGAAGAAGAAGAAAGGAAGAAATAAGGAGGGCTCGGTTTTCTATGTGGAGGGGGGAGGAGAGAGGGAGGGGGATGGGGTTTCCTAGGTTTTTGGGGATTAGGGACGACATGGGGAAGAGGGAGGTGATGGTAACTTTTTATAGGGGGTTGTGTGATGAATGGAGGGTGGTGATGTTCCCAATTCAAAAGAGTGGTGAGGATGTTACATGAAGAGATGGGTTTCTTCATATAAAGGAAGGGGAGGAGATGGGTTGACTACGGTCAAAGAAGAGGTAGCCTCTCCATTTGGCCTTGACCAATGAGGGTGTGCCACATGTTGCAATATTTGTAATTTAACCCCTTAAGTTTGGGTAATTGCACAAACACATGAAATGATTGAAAAATTGTGGGGAAAATGGTGTTTGATGTTTTGTAGGGTGATGGGGTGTTGTGTGTTTGGCATGGACTTAATTAAATGGGCATTGGGATTAAATGGGGATTAGTCAAAATTGGTATCCCTAATTTAATTAGAATAAAAGTATCCCGCGCTTTTTAAATTAAATGGGGGCACTTGGGGTCTAAATTTGGAAATGACACAAAGGTCAAAAATGGTGTAGGCTTGGAGTCAGTCTTGGACCCTTTAGTTGGTCCGGCTCAACGGGTTAAGTTGGTGTCTCAAAATTGAAGGTAACGACACAGGTGTCCGACACAAGATTAAATATAGGATTTTGGATATGAGAAGTTGTGCAATTAATTTAGGGCACAACGGATTTGATTTTGAGTGACAGGAAAGTCCAGTGCCTAAATTGGCGGGTCAAGTCAAAAGTACAATAATTTGTTGGAATTTATGGGCTGATGTTGGGCTCCGAATAATTCAATAATGGTAGGGCGCGCCAAGGGTTTAATTAAAAATAAACAGACATATGCAACCCTACTATAAACTTCAAACATCTACTGCTAAACCAAAATTTTTCATCCCATACCAGACTATCTATAGAATTAATTGAGGGGGTTTACAATAAGAGAGTAAGGCCCCGTTTGGTTGTCGTTTATTTCCATATGTTTTGAGTTTTAAACTAAAAATCTTCAAAAAGTGCGTTTGGCAGCCAACTTCTGAATAGCTCTTTTAGATTTTTTTTTAGAAGTGAGTGTTTAAACTCAGATTTTAGAAAGTAAAAAAAATGGTTTTCAGGACAACATTTCTCTTCTGTTCGCGGGCCCCATACGTACACCCCCTCCCACTCTCTGCTCCCTTCCCTGGATTCTCTCTCCTCTTCCCCAAAAATCTTATGTGGTCACAAGTCCACCGCCTCCCCTTCCTCCTCTCCTCCCGCCTCCTCCTCCCTCCCCGACTCCATCGCCTCCCTCCTTACCCTCGCCTACCTCCTCTCCCTCTCCGGTCTGTTCGAGAGCTACGTCATCGACGACGACGACGACGAACGACACGACGATCTCAAACTCGATGACACGACGAACGACACGACGAGCTTGAACTTGAGGACACGTCGACGACGACGAACGACACGCCTCTGCAGATCTGGTGATGAACGACTATGTCGTCGATGCCTCGGCGCTGCTCGAGGATTGTGGTGGGGTTGTCGACGACGAACGGAGAAGTTAGGAACTTCGTCAACGAGAACGGTGAAGACCAGACTATATATCTGGAGATGATCGACTACGTCGTCGACTCCTCGGCGCTGCTCGAGGACTGTGGTGGGTTTGTCGACGACGACAAAAAAAATTAGGAACTTCGTTGACGAGAACGATGATGACCGGACTGCATATCTGGAGATGATCGGCTACGTCGGCGACGCCTCCACGCTACTCGAGGACTGTGGTGGGGTTGTCGATGATGACCGGAGAAGTTGGGAACTTCATCGACGAGAACGGTGATGACCGGAGAAGTTTTTAGAGGGACATAGGTGGACACAAACTGCGTTGACATAGTTAAAAAATTAATTTCTAAAATTAATTTACTAAACAGAATTTTTAATTTGTGTTTCTTAAATTATTTTTCAGATAAAAGTAACCAAACGTAAATACAAATTTTTTATACTCAGAAAACAACTTTATAACTTAATTTCCGAAAACTGTTTTCAGAACAAAATTTCAGAAAGCATATCCATACGGACCCTAAGGTGAAAGACTAATATGAATTTTGAGGGATGTGGTATGTAGGTAAATTAAGTTAGGTATTTTGATTTGATTTCTAAAACGGGTCAAACAACCCACCGTCTTTTATCCTCTTTTTTTTGTTTTTGATTTTCCGACATAACGCACGGGACCCGACGTAACGTTTGGGATTTTGGTTCACACTGTCCATGTGGTTCGATCCACTGACCTTCTATCATCCAGTCAAAATTTTATACCTCTGTTCGATAACCACAAGAATCACTCGAGTATTTTATCCCAATTTATTATACGGGTTAGTAAGGATCGATCCTAACTTTCCACCCTTACACGGGTGGTAGAAGAGAGTTCCCTACCCAAGATATAGGGTAGGGCAGGGTGGGCAACCAAAAGATAACTCCGACTCTCTTCCCTCTCTCTTTCTTTCTCACTTCTACCACCAATGGCTACACTCCTAGGGACTCCAGCTCTTCTTCTTCATCCTCCTTCTTCGTCATCATCGAAAGACAACCCAAGAAGAAGGTTCTCGACCACCTTTTCCTCCTCCATTAGACAAAGGTTCCCAAACTCTTCAAAACTAAGTCTCTCTCATCTCCCCAACAGACCTCTTCGTTTCCCCACCTTCACACTCTTCGCAGCTGAGGCGGAAGATGTGGAGGTTGCGACAGCAGTACAGGTAGCTTTCTCATGCTATTTATTTCGGTAATTCCAAGATCGGGGTTTTGATTGATTGATTGATTTCCGTCAACTGTGCAAAGTTATTTTTGGAAATACTTCACTATATGATGGTGCTTGTGGTTTGAGATTGCTTCAGTTTATTTTCACATAATATCTGTCATGGATTTAGTCGCAGTTAAACCACCTCTGGGGGGGGTGGCGTGGCGGCGGCGGTGCGTGCTTATACATCTTGACCCTCTTTAGAACTTAGAAGGCCACCCACATTAGCGGGGGCCTTGTGACACTTGTAATGCCCTTTCATTTATTATGCAGTGTTTCTTTTAGCTGGGTGCTCGACTTCTGCTTTCTAGATATGGCCTCAGATCACAAAATTAATTGATTAGGAGAGGTATGCTGGTTTGGGGTCGCTGCCAGGAATTTTTTTTTTGCATACATTTTAATGCAATTATGATATATTGGGGCACGCAAAATATTTTTTTTCTAAATTTGTAAATTAAAATTTGTTATATATATATATATATATATATATATATAATGAAAAATTAGATTTATAAAATTCATTGATATTATTGAAAATTTTAATAAAAATTTAAATTATATTAAAATAGTTTAAATTTGATTTGAATATATTTAAATTAAAATTTGTTATATATGTGTGTGTGTGTGCGCGTGTAAAACTGTGGCTATATGTTTAGATATAAAAAATTAGTTTAAATATATTTTGAATATTGAATATTTTTTTATTTGGATTTGTTATATATATCTTTATATACATTTGAATATATGTTTATGTAATTATAATGATTTTAAGATGTTTCTACGTAAGGGAAACACGTAGACGGGTAGTTAGAATTTTTTGTAGAATTTTTTAATTATTAATTACGTGAGGATTAATAATTATTAATTACGTGAAGAGAATAGTGGGTTATAGATGATGAGGAAAAGAGTTGGTTACGGACGATGAGAATGAAGTTGGTTTTAGATTTTTTTTTTAATCTTCCGTTACTTTTTTTTGTTAATTAAATTGGTTGAGTATTTATTAACGGTTTGGACGGATAAGATGGAAGTTGGTTTTAAGGTTTTATTTATCTCCCGTAGTTAATTTGTTTAAAATTTAATTAGTTGAGTATTTACTTACGGCTTAGACGGCTCACTTTTGAGTGAGCCGTCTAGAAGCCGCTTTATATTATGGAAGATGAGTGCTCGAGATCACTCTAGTGTATATATAGTTGTTCTTTTGCCTTTGAATTTGAAGAATTATTTGGTGCTCTTAGAATACAACCATTTCGTACTCCAAGCCCAAGGCAAGTTGAGTGAAGTGATTTTTTTTTTCCATCCTTATTTGTACCTTTCGTTCTATATCTATTTCATTTTTGGCTCAAATGATCCTTATCCAGTGGCAAACAGTTTCCATACAGGTCGCCTAACTTTGATAACATGCAAGCAAAACTAAAAAGAACCCAGCCTGAGTAGCTTGATTTTATTATCAAAGTTTTATAGGAAACTTATAGGAAATCTTGAGAGGAAATTGTTTAAGTACAACTATGTGTAAAAGATCAAATGGAGTAGTGAATTGCCACTTAGCATGTGTTTGGTTCATTTGGCATACAGAGAACTCAACTTGTTCTTTTTTGCTAGACAGAGTCTAGAATAACCCGCCAAATCAAACCCATTTTTGGTGATTGGTGGTCCTTGTACACCTTCCATGTCCAGATTTGCTGCCAAAACCGGATAAGCATGAAGTGCCTTGCATTCGATTCCTATTCTTTAACTATGTCGTCGGAATGAGCCTTGAAGTTGCTTCCCCTTGTCGATGTAGGCAATCAGTTCGTTAACAACCGTTGTAAACAGTCTTGAAAAGGGTCTTGGATTCCTTCTCCCACTTCTGACCAAATTGGATGAAACTTTGTGAGAACTCGAGGAACTTATCTTTTTTACTTGTTCTGTCCTTCCCCAACTTCTACAACAGAACTCTGTATTAGATGCGTGGTAGACGTTGGGTCCAGTCTGGATTTGGTAACAACAAATTTTGGAGTCCAAATATGGTAAAATATTTGATTTGATTCAATTGGGAAATCTACATTAAATATCTTATTTGATTAGATTTACAAATTTGTATCAAATATTTAATTTGACCATATTTGGACGTCTATAATTGGTATTGCTATTTTAGGTAATATTTTTCATATTTTAGGGTTTCCTATTTAGGAATTTCTATGACCTAAACTAGGGTTTCTCATCGTATTTATATGGGTGAGGGTGGAGGCACAAAGAATATAGCACAAATGTAGAGATTCAGGGTGCTCGTCCATAAGAAATCTAAGAGAAAGTCTGTACTATGCTCTTAGGACTCGCCATCCAAGACAGAAGGAAGAGGGGATCTGATCGAGGAGTCGTTGCCTTCGTTCAGGAAAATTGCTACGGGGTTTGGTGAGTGATTTCAATTGTGATATCTGTCTTTTCTTCTTGAGTGTGGTGGGGGGGTTGAATCTATTAGGGTAAATGGTTCAACATTGATTTTGTTAATTTTGTAATTTCACCTGAGTTATATAAATTATGATTTGTCCATGTGACTTAGTCACCGCCATATACGTTTTTATCTTTGCTTGATGTTCGTTAGACAGAGGTTGGTTATCTCAGGTGAGTTGGCCTAAGTTTTCGTTGCGGTCAGTCTCAAACACGATATCAGAGCGTTTGCAGGATGCGTGTGATCCCAACATCTGGTATGAGAGTTCTTGGTTTTGGTCTGATAGTCTGATGCAGACATCTGGTATCAGAGCTCTCAAGTTCTCTAGAGGGAAGTTACAACTATGTATATGGAGAAGATGAACACACATATGATCACCCTCACAGGGGGAACTGAGCGATTTGGGAGCCAATGATGGAGGATCTACTCTGGTGTAAGGACTTGCATGGTCCGTTGGAGGGCGACAACGCCAAGCGAACGGACAAAGCTGCTGAAGACTGGAAACGGTTGAATCAGAAGGCTGTTGGATTCATCCGCCAATGGCTGAACGATTCGGTGTTTCACCACGTGTCCATGGATAGTTCTGCAAAAACATTGTGGGAGAAGCTGCGTTCGTTGTACTAAAGGAAGGCAACAAGATATTTCTTATTCGCCAACTCGTCAACTCGAAGTACACGGACGGTGTCCCGGTGGCACAATATCTGAACGAGGCTCAGGGTATCATCAATCAGTTGTCTGCGTTGAAGATGGTGATTGATGATGAACTTTAGGCCCTTCTGCTTTTGAGTTTTCTGCCGGAAAGCTGGAAGACATTGGTGGTGTCGGTGAGTAACTCCGCGCCTTATGGAGTTGTCACGATGGAGGGTCAAAAGTAGCTTGTTGAACGAGGTCCGGTGTAAGCAAGTGGAATTGTCACAGGAGTTCGCTCTGGTGGCTTTCTACGGGAAGGGAAGACTCAATTCACAGGCGAGAACAGAGAAGAGTTCTCGAAATTTTGCGACTGTGGACCGCAAGGAGGGCTGCTATCACTGTGGCGAAAGATGTCATATCAAGAAGAATTGCATGAAGCTCAAAGCTGCGAAGGCCAAAGGCAAGGATGATCAAGAGGATCTCACGGCATTGGGACATCATCATTGCAGCAACCGACGCAGGGGAACCTTGTGGCATGTGTCATGATGATGATTGGGTCATGGACACAGGAAGGTCGTATCACGTCATTTTACATAGGAGGATCTTCACGTCATGCCACGACGGTAGGTTTGGACTTGTGAAGATGGGCAACAAGGGGACGGTTGCAGTTGTAGGCATAGTTGATGTGCACTTGATAACGGAGCTTGGTGAGGAGCTCGTTCTCAAGGGTGTGCCACATGTACCAAGTTTGCGCTACAACTTGGTTTCGGTAGGGAGGCTGGTAGATGATAACTGTCGCAGTTTGTTTGAGGACAAAGATTGGATGCTTACGAAGGGTTCCCAACAGCTGGCTCGTGGAGATTTATGTTGTGGTATGTACATGGTCAAGCAGCTGAGCTGTACAGACATCAGATGAAGGCTCGAGGGTTGTTCGACTGGAGGTGGATCGTCGGAAACTTGCTGAGGAGGGTCGTCGAGATACTTTGAGGATTACAGAGGATTTGGTTCGTCGAGACAAAGCGGCGAATGGTGATGAACCATAGATTGAGGGTCAGTCTGTTGGTCCCTTGACAACTGGTCGGTCTCTAGGTGGGGGTGGTTCCACGGATTCAGTTTTGGCGACGGGTGGTTTGCTAAAACTTTGCGGAGCGGCATCGGTTTCAGCATTTCGAAACCAGGGAGGAGATCAAGGTTTGCAGCAAACTCAATCTGAGGCAGGTGCATCTCCATTCACACAGTTCCGGGAGAACTGTGGGTCATCGACGACGTGCACAATGCATGATGTTCTGCTCGAGGATGTATGTGTCGGAGCTTCAATGTCGGACACGAAGGCGAGCAGGTTCATGAGTTCGAGTCTCGAGGGAACCGTACCGTCCGCTTGGTTGGGCTAACAAAGGGTCAAGAAGCTCGTCAGAACGGTAGTACGTTCCGGTAGAAGACGGAAGTCGGGGACAGATAGCCAAGACTCACAGTGAGGAAGACTCACAGTGAGGCTGATCGTCAGGGACTTCGGTCTTGGCTGTGTCATTGATGTTGACAGGATCCTATTGGTGCAGGAGGTGCTATGCATGGCAGCTAGCGTCAACGTGACGGTCGAAGAGCTGGAGACGAAGGAAGATACAAAGCAGCTTAGGGAATCGGAGATCGGTAGCAAGGGGGAGCAGAAACTCTATCGCGGGACAACAGACATGGAGTCTAGGTAAGGAGCCATGAGGTCAACACCCTCTCATCAGACTGGAGGGGGAGTATGTTATATCTAGTTTGGATTTGGTAACAGCAAATTTTGTTGCCCAAATATGGTAAAAGATTTGATTTGATGCAATTTGGAAATCTACATTAAATATCTTATTTGATTAGATTTACAAATTTGTATCAAATATTTAATTTGATCATATTTGGACGTCCATAATTGGTGCTTGCTATTTTAGGTATTGGGTTTCCTATTTTAGGGTTTCCTATTTAGAAATTTTGATGACCTAAACTAGGATTTCTCATCCTATTTATATGAGTGAGGGTGGACGCACAAAGAATATAGAACAAGGTAGAGATTCGGGGTGCTCGTTCACAGAAAATCTAAGAGAAAGTCCGTGTTTTGCTCTTAGGACTTGCCATCGAAGACAGAAGGAAGAGGAGACCTGATTGAGGAGTTGTCGCCTTCGTTCAGAAAAATTGCTACGGGGTTTGGTGAGTGATTTCAATTGTAATCTTTGTTTTTTTTCTTGAGTGTGGTTAGGGGGTTGAACCTATTAGGGCAAAGGGTTCAACATTGGTTTTGTTAATCTTGTAATTTCACCTGAGTTATATTGGGATTTGTCCAAGTGACGTAGTCACCGCCATATACATTATTTTTATCTGTGTTTGGTGTTCGTTAGACAGAGGCTGGTTATCTCAAGTGGGTTGGCCTAAGTTTCTGCTGTGGTCAGTCTCGGACACGGTATCGGAGCGCTTGCAGGACGTGTCCAACCCCAACAATAGATACATGAAAGAGTTCGTCCACGTGACCTGCCATTGTGTATCTGAATTTTTTTGAATATTATTTCAGCCTTCGGTACGTTGTTTCCTTACAATGGTATTAGAGCAACTAGATTTTCATGTAATAGATCTATAGTACACTTATTGATCATAATGTTTTTATTCTTTTCTTGTGATCAATGTTTCGAATTTACGGGTATTCAATTTAAACTCAGTTAATTAAATTAGAATTTTTGTATGTGAATGAGAACTCCGAATAATCATTAACTCGTGGATCAATAGTTGATTCGGAATACGATGTCGTCTTTGGAATCATAAGATGATTTGGAAAAGGAGCAATCAATTCATGGATCATGATATGCTTGATCGAGGGATTTCAAAAACATTAATGTAACTGGATTGTCGTGTTGAATAGTGGAACTTTCAATGGTATACCATTGGATATCCCCCTGGCGATGGTAGTTTGATTAATCTTATGTTGGATCACATCGATATTCTGAAATTAATACAACCTTAAATTATTCCAAAACATAAGTTTTTCTTAATGAGATTAAGATGGTAAAATCAAAAGAGTTTTGATAAGCAGGGAAAAGTTCATATCAAGTTGTAATCTAGGGTTTGATTATCATGTTGATGAATAATGGTAAATGCATGTTCAATTGTTATCTTTACGATACGGATACATTAACAATCATAGCGATCTTCCCTGGTACCTACTGGTACGTGAGGATCCGATTGGTCATGAACATCATAAGGTGTTGCTCTTCACGAATTCCATGCTAAACGTTGGGTAGTCAAGTACGGAACAAATAACAACGGCTGAAAGCATCTAAGTAGTAAGTGCATTCCAAGATGAGTGCTCTCCTATTCTGACTTCCCCACAGCCTCTAGCAGCACAGTTCACAGTTCTAATGAGACTAATTAATAAAATTCCTCTTAAGTAATGTTGAGTTGTGAATATTATAAATCGTTAAGAACGATATTTATCTAGCCTTTTGCCGTTTATGTAGTATGTTCTAATCATTAGATGTGGATTTGTTGTGTTACACAAGGTCGCATATTCAAAGTGATTTGAGTATTATGCTTACATGAGATGTTCATGGGGTGGACTAATCCTATGTATTTGTTGAGTCACTTATGGGTCATGGGCCAAATTCATATCTATGACAGAAATGGTCGGTACTCAACCAAGACATGCGGTTTGTTGTGTCGCACAATCTCGTAGTCTTAGGAGGCATAATAAAACAAGTCGCATGTGATGCGATTAACAATGTAAGTTGTCTACCTATTACAGGGTGCAATTGTTTGACGAATGTACACATGATAGTAGGGTCTTGTCTCTTGCTACAAGATGTTGGAAAATCTTTCAAAAATCTACAGAGGGTCATGATTATTGATAAAATAGTAGGAGGAACCATTTAGAAAAGTCAAAATTTTTATGGTATTATAATAAACAATCAATTGCTTGTATATTGTCGTATGTGTTTCTATTGTAACTGTTGAGAGTATTAAAGGGTTTTAATTCCACATGGAGTAGAGTAGTAGAGAGAGGGGTTAGCCTCTCCTATATATATGTAGTTCCACATCAATATTAAAGGGTTTTAGAAAAGTCCCTCTTCCGCCACCAGCAGCCCCCCTCCCCGCCGGCCAGCAACCCCCCTTCGCGTCGGCCAGCCCCCTTCCCTTCTCTTCTTCTTCTTCGTCTCTTCTGCGAGTTTTAACTCGATTCTGTCCCGTATGCAACTACGATTGCAAGGAAGAACGAGAAGTTTAATTTTCTGATTATCGTTTTTTGTAGCAGCAAGTTGTAATCGGAATATTAATTAAATAGTTGCTAGTTGGATCGAGGTATATCAGTGAGGAAACTTTTGTGTGAACTCCTGGTCTCGACTACAACTGTCGGTTCTTCCCCCACCTCGTCAGGCTACGCGACCTCGGGTCGAAGCCGTGCACGGGATATGAGCAGCGGCTCTCAGGGACACAGTTGCCGCTGAAGGAGGAACAATAAACGTGGAGAAGACGGCGATCAAAGGTGGAGACGATCTAGATCTGCCACCGTCTTGCTGATGGAAGAGAACAAGAAGAAGACGATGGAGACGATCTACGACAAGATGACGGTATAAGAGATGAAGGCTTTGGTGGATGATCTCTTCTCCAGGGGGCTGACCAAGACTAGCTCCCGTGTTGTACACACAGATGTTGATCCTTCACCATACAAAATGGAAAAGTTGGAGAAATTGGAGATAAAGTTGGAGGGTACTTCCAACTACTTGAAGTGGTCGTGTCAGGCGATGCGGACTCTGAAGGCAAGAGGCTTGGTGGGCTATGTGAATGGCCAAACCAAGGCACCTGAAGATCACTCCTTACGAGAGTTTGCTGTGGGAAATCGTCAACAATGTTGTTGCTGGATGGTTGACAGCCTCATTGACCGACCAAGTGTTGGACAACGTGGAAGCAATGAAGGGTGTTGGTGACATTTGGATGACGCTGAGAGACATGTACTCAGGGTCGGACAATCCTATGAGGGTCTTCCAACTACAAGATGAATTTGATAAGGTGGTCCAAGAAGATTACACCATCTCTGAGTATGTGGCCATGCTGAAGAAGTATTGGTAAGATCTCGACCACTATGATCCCATTGGCGTAGAGGATGAGCAAGTGGAACCGGCATTTGCGAAACATTATAAGAAGTTCATGGAGTATGTTTCGTGACAGAGGATGATGAAGTTCCTGAAGGGGCTCAACACAGCATTCGAGCAGAGGAGGAATGTCCTACTTGCACAACCTGGGCTACCATCACTGGAGAAGGCCATAGCTGCTATGGCACAAGAAGAGGTATGACTGAAGCTAATTCCTCCCAAACACTTCCGGAGGGGCACCTACAATTGTAGAGAACCTGGACATTTCATCATATTCTATACGAAGCTCTAAGAGGCCTGTCCAGCGGCCGCGGACGTAGCCGTGGAGGGCGTAGGGGTGCCAGAGGAGGCTATGGTAGAAGCAGAGGTAATTATTCTGGAGGGCACAAGGCAAACCTGACAGATGGAAAAAATGAGAGTCAGTCATCCGATATGACCCCTAGTGAGAGGGAAATACTAGAAATATGGAGAAGCATGGAGTTTGGAACGAGCGACAGTCGATCCAACACCACTGGGGCATCGACTCCAACCACCTCCGGGAGTAACATTACCTACTATGCCCATACAAGCACAAGTATACCTGCTCATGCCGTTGCATCTACCCACAGACCAGGAAGTCTAAATTGGATAATTGACTCTGGGGCATCCCGCCATGTCACGGATGCCCATGATGAGTTCCAAGATTACACTCACTTGGCAACGCCTGAAAGTATTCAGACTGCTGATGGTACTGCTAGACCCATTGTGGATAAAGGCACAGTTGAATGCACTCCTTCCATGACTCTTACTGTTGTCTTGCATGCTCTATCTTTTCCTGTTAATTTATTGTCCATTAGTGCTATTGTTCTTCAAGTTAATTGTGTTGTTTTCTTTGTCATTCCTAAGGTGATTTTTCAGGAAAAGGGAACGGGGAGACGGTTGGGGACTGGCACATGGAATAAAGGGTTATGATACTTGGACAGAGGTGGGCTGGATGCAGCACTGGCATCATTGGGAGATGAAGCACAATAGGAGGAGCCGCGAAGGACTGTAGAAGCAGAATTATTACTTTAACATCAGCGTATGGAACATTCTTCATTCAGTCTACTAAGTCGGATGTATCCCTCTATGTATTAAAAGGCTAATAAGTAAAAGTTGGTTTGTGATGTTTGTGAACTTGGGAAACATACCTGAAGCTCGTATGTGAGTTCTGCAAATAGAAGTTTAGCTGCTTTGATATAATACATTATGATGTGTGGGGACCTTGTCCTATTACTACTATTAATGGTTTTAAGTGGTTTGTCACCTTTATTGACTGCTACACTCGTGTCACCTGGGTATATCTAATGAAGAGTAAGAGTGATGTATTCACATGCTTTCAAGATTTTTATCGTACGGTTACAACACAATACGGTGCTAAGGTGAAGACTTTGAGGTCTGACAATGGGACAAAATACACCAACAAGACTATTGAAGAATACTTATCATCCCATAGGATACATCAAACTTCATGTGCCTATACATCAGTTCAAAATGACGTGGCGGAGTAGAAGAACATGCACATGTTAGAAGTGGCACGGTCAATGATGTTTGCTATGAATGTTCCTAAACACTTGTAGGGACATGCCGTATTGACGACTGCATATCTCATCAACAGGATGCCCTCTCAGGTCTTAGGATGGAAGACACCGTTTGAGCTGCTTACAGGTGAGAACAAGTACATTGTTCCCTAAAGGTATTTGGATGTGTCTGCTTTGTGAAGGATAATAGGCTTGTGGTGGAAAAGTTGGACCCTTGGGCAGTGAAGTGCGTCTTTGTTGGCTATTCAGGGACTCAGAAGAGATACTCTTGCTGGAGTCCTGTGGAGCGAAGGCACTTTGTGAGCATGGACGTTACATTCAGAGAGATAGAACCATACTACCACAATGGTTCAGGTGAAGGTTCCGCATTTGGTGATACACCTAACATAGGCGGTGTTAGGAGTGAGGGGGAGATGGGCCCAAGCGTGATTGTCGGGTCAGTTCCATGCCCAATGATGGAAGTTGGTCCAAGGAAACAAGGGGGAGATAGCGAGGGGGAGGAAAGTGATGAGGAAGCTCACAATGAGGAGAAAGAAAGTGATGCTGCAGTACAGGAGGAGGAACAGACTATAGGAAAATCTACAGAGCTCCAAGTTTACAGGAGAAAGTAGCAGTCCACTACTGTGCCTATTGTCCCTACTGTGCCATGTCTTCCGCCTAACCCTGCCCCAACTCCTGAAGATGCACCTCCTGTACCGGATCCCTCTGATTCGGATGCGGATCCTCTGATTCGGATGGTATGATCTCTCCTCCTTGTCCTTCTCTTATTCCCTTAAGGAGATCATCTCATAGTAATGCGGAAAGATTCCCTAATCGTTATGGTTATGAACATGATATCGCCTATTTTTTATCCTACTCTAATCTATCCCCTACTTATAGAGCATTCGTTGCATCGTTAGACACTACCTCTTTGCCTAAGTGTTGGCAGGAAGCTAAGAAAGATCCGAGGTGGAAAGCTGCAATGTTGGAGGAACTTGGGACACTTGAAAAAAATGAGACATGGGAACTTGTTCCATTAGCTAAAAAAAATAGAGCAGTTGGATGCAAATGGGTGTTCACAGTAAAGGGGACGTCAGAAGAAAATGTGGAGCGATACAAGACAATATTGGTTGCAAAGGGATTCACTCAGTCCTATGGCATCGACTATGATGAAACATTTGCTCCAGTAGCAAAGATGAGCACCGTAAAAACCCTGGTTTCTCTTGCAACAAATCATGGGTGGCAACTTCATCAATTGGATGTGAAGAATGCCTTTCTTCATGGAGATCTACAAGAGAAAGTATACATGGAGACGCTTCCGGGTTTTTGCTCGAAGCAGTCAACAGGAAAAGTGTGAAAGCTGAAGAAATTACTGTATGGACTCAAGCAATCTCCTCGGACCTGGTTTGAAAGATTCAGGAAGGCTGTCACAGGCATGGGGTATGGCCAGACCAATGCAGATCATACGGTCTTCTTCCGACATTCTAGAGGCCACGTCACCATACTTGCAGTATATGTAGATGATATAATGATCACAGGTGATGAGGAGGAGGAGATTACCCAGCTGAAGTCAAAGCTTGCCAAGGAATTTGAAGTAAAGGACTAGGGAATGATGAGAAATTTTCTCGGGATCGAGGTGGCTCGAGGAAGATATGGAATCGTCCTCTCTCAGAGGAAGTATCCCTAATACATTCTAATATATCAACAATTTGCCACTAGATGTATCATCCTTCCATGTTGAACAAACTCCAAAGGCAACATGATAAGATGGATACAAGATCCATTCTTCTGTGCCTTAAAAGTTGTTTGACACACATGGTTGGACATGGAGATATGAGATATTCAAGAAGCTCTTTGAACCTCACATGCAAGAAGGGTCATCAGTAAAAGAATATGTTTTTAAGATGATCAACTACATCGAAAGATTGGAGGCACTTGACTTGACAAAGCACAACGATCTAGGTAATGACCTAATTCAGGAGTCCTTACCTGAAAGTTACTCAAATTTTATTATGAAGAAAATTTAGACGTTACATCCAGTATTATTGAACACTATGGTGACAGTTCAGAGTACCATGAAGGTGGATGAGGCTCCTATGCTTTTGGTAGGTCTTCTTCTAAGTCCAACAAGAGGAAATCTTTTTAGAATAGTTGTTAGAAAGACGGTACCCTGAAAGCAAAGGAGGTATTAGAAGAACACAACCAAACTAAGGGACAATGCTTCCGTAGCAGAAAAGATGTTCAATGAAACAACTTAGTGTAGTTGATTCGGTTACATTCATGATTGAATTTGGTTGTTCGTTAATCTCAGATAGTAGATCTAAGTATAAGATACTGGGTAATGATTTGCAAGGGATGACAAAACATAGAGCTAAGGAAGAAAGAAATCAAGTTGGTCGTCGATAAGGTGTAAGAGTTGCTACACCGTGCCATAGGGACTTATCTTATAGCTTTGCCTAACGACACTTGTTTAGAACTTTTTAAATATGTAATACTATTTATATTCTTGATAATTCAATGTATAATTTCAGTACCGAAAGTAAGAGGAAAAGAGATGATGTAAACCAAGTCTATTTATGACATTGCCCCCTTAGTCATGTTAACGAGATAAGAATTAACAAGATGCATAAATGAGGGTTATTAGATCCGTTTGATTATAAATCTCATGACAATTACAAATCTTATCTCATGGGAAAGATGATCAAGACTTCATTTAATGGACATGGAGCGTGGGCCTCAGAAGTACCTGTACTAGTTCATACTGATATATGTGGATCCATGTCAACAAGTGTGACCGGTGGTTATTCTTACTTCATTACGTTCACCAGTGACTTCTTTAGATATGGATATATTTAATGAAGTATAAATCCAAATCGTTTGAGAAGTTCAAGGAGCTTAGGAAGAAAGTTGAGAAACAAATCGACAAACGTATTAAGGTTCTTCGACAGATCGAGGTGGTGACTTTACAAGGTATCTCAAAGTGAATGAGATTCTCTCTCAATGGACTGCTCCTGGAACACCAGAATTACATGGTGTTAGTCAAAGACAAAGTGTTGACAATGGTTTAAAATAAGTCATTCGTGAAATTTAAAGGTTTTACCTTAAGTGTGGGACTTATGACCATAAATCTTAATAATTTGAGAGTTCGCCTTCTTTTACTCTTGATGATCTCCTCCATCGATCCTCCTCTTCTCCGATCACCTCACACCCGTCCCACAATTCACGTTCGTCCCCTTCGTCCTTTCCTAGACCCGATCATGCCTCTCCCCCATCGGATCTAGGCCTTCGATGTCAACGTCCGGAACGACCCGCGGGAGACGCCGGGAACCGCGACAGAAGGCTCATGCGGGCTCCGCAGGAGTCGCGGTGGTGGCGGAAGTGTGGTGGCGGCGGCGGCGACGGTGACGGTGGTGGTGGGCGAGCTGTGTGGCGGTGGTGGTGGCGCGCCAGCGGTGGCGGCGGCTAGGGTTTGGCGGCTAGGGTTTGTGCTCTGATACCATGTAGAATATTTTGGAGTTCTATTTTTTTATATTTTATAATCTCTTGGCTATATATATATATATATATATATATATATATATATATAGCCTTACAACCCTCCATCTTACATAAAACCCCCTAATACATAAATTGCATTGTCTCTTTGAACCTCTTTTTGGAACAATCCCTTTTCTATTGATTTAGCTAAATCCTTTCATTGCACACAGTACTTCCTGCAACCAATATCAATGATAACCTCCTATCTGTAGCAAAATGGTCAAAACTATATTTTTGTAAAAATATCATCTGTTAAGGTGTTTGTTGTATGGAGACAAATGTGGCATGACACGACACCAATTTTGGTGTTTCCTGTTATATTTTGGAGTGTACGTGTGTCATGCTTAATACTTGTCCGGCACAACTTGAGACGGAAACAACACCATCTTTTTTTTTTAGTGTATGTGGTTTGTAGACTAAGGCAATCTTAACTTGCTATGGTTATTCTGAGGGGTTCCATCTTGTAAAGTGGTAAGAAAAAAAGGAGATTGTTGCATGTTATAGTAATTTTCTTGGTTTATTTCAGGGAAGTTACAAAATTTGCTTGCTATTACTCTAATTTACAAAAATCTGCTCCAGACTATACTCATCCCAAAATAATGTGTGATTTTTCTCTGCGTTGTCAAAAGTTTATTGAGTTTCTAAATGATATTTGACAATTAACTTTCATCATATAAACTTTTTTAAATCTGACTCCTTTTTATGATTTTATATAGTAATGGGGTATAATTATTATGGAAACTTACAGGTGTCTTCTCTTCTTTCAAGTGTAAAAGTTGGACAAATTGTTCATATGTTTGTTGTTAACCTTGATATCGCTTGTGAATAATGAGCCATAAAATGTTGTCAGGTTCATGTTATATTTTTGTAGCTGCTTTCTCAATTATAAATAGACCTGTTATTTAATAAAGGAGATTCGGCAAGGAATCGACTTACTCAAAAGACTCAAAACTAAGAGCTCTCTCTGGCATCTTTACTTCCAATTTAAAGGTGTGGAAAAGGACAATTGTTCCTCCTAGCTTCTCGATTTGCCTAAGAAGTTAATACTCTGGAAATTTTGGGTCTTTTAATCTCCATTTGCAGTTTGTGTTCAATGGCGTATTTATTCATTTTAGGCATGTAACTTTTATGTAGAACTGCAATTACTCTGCTTTTGATGTTCGGTTCAAGTGTTTTCATATATGCTTGTGTTCTCTTACTTCTGTTGTCGACTTTGAAGATACTACTAACCAACAAGGCGCAAAAGATACAGATAAAAAACAATTTACTGAAGCAGGGAATCTTTTTGTTAATAAGAGCCAGAAAGATTGTCTCAATTACAATAACCTTTGATTTTTTTGATATATTAGATTTACTCCAGTAATTAAATCCACACATTCTTTAAGAGATGTCTGATCTGGTTAGAATCATATATAGTATCATTTACTATTGTGAATTGTTATTTAGATCATCTATCCTTTCTCTCGTGTTCAAATCTATGTAGGAAAATTCAGATGAAGAAGCCTCTGTTGAGAATGGTTCAAGTGATGGCAGCATCATGGATGCAGAAGAAAAGGCATCGTCTGTCATAATGGCAACACTGCAGTCTTACAAGGAAGCTCTGGCAAATGAAGACCAACCAACAGTTGCTGAGATTGAGTCCTTCCTTCAGTCTATTGAAGAAGAGAAGAAAAGTCTTGCAACCAAAGTTGCTACTCTTTCTGAAGAGTTGTTAGCCAAAAAGGATCATGTTCTTAGGATCAGCGCAGATTTTGATAATTTCAGGAAGAGGACTGAGAGAGATCGGCTTTCTCTGATGACAGATGTTCAAGGTGAAGTGGTGGAACGCTTATTGCCCATTCTGGATAACTTTGAGAGAGCTAAGGCTCAGATCAAAGTGGAGACAGAGGGAGAGGAGAAGATAAACAATAGCTATCAGAGCATTTATAAGCAATTTGTGGAGATTCTGACCTCGCTGGGTGTTGAAGCTGTGCAAACAGTCGGCAATGCATTCGATCCTATGGTATGTTCTTTTTCTTTGACAATTCTGTAGAGTCTTTACACACCTTTTTGGTCCAGGCAAAAAAGTTCTAGTAGAAATACATTAGAATCAGAATATACGAGTAATAAAATTAAAGAACTAAAAGCAATATTAAAATACCAAATTGCACAAAATTGACTGCATACATCAAATTTTCACCAAAATAGCCAGTTCTGTTGTTAATTGTTAATACTTTTGTTTTCGTCTAAATATGAGTAATTTTGTTTTCATGCAAATTTTGCATTGCCAACTTTCTTATCTTCACTTTATTGATTACTACCATCTGAGATTCTTACTAAGTTCTGACCACAATATCCCCGCGTGATTGCCATGTTTTCATGTGTGTAAATCTGCGGACCTTGACCCATATATCTCCACCCATATATCTCAAGGATGAGATGAGATTTCTAAGGTGAGGAGAATCAAAGGCTCGAGGCACTTTGGATTCTCTACAATAATTTTAGGATACAACTTTGACAGTATATTGAATTAAGTTATTGCATTGCTTAGTGCAAACACCCTGTGGTGATCCCTTGTGCTGTTAGGAGTGTAACTTCACCATTTAACGCGAGATGCTATTCCTTGTAAAACACGAGTGCACAAAGAAGTGTTCTTGGTTGGACAAGCTGTCCAAGGTTCGAGGAAGTTGTGCATTGAGAGGTTTTTCCTCCGTGAAGCCATTTGACACTATCCCTTATGTGTTGGCTGTCTGGAGAAGGTCCAATTTAGTGAGCTCTTGGCTAACCAAGTTTCGGACAAAGAGTTGGGCTAGGTTGCATAGGCATGGATACGGACACGATACGGATATGGTATACAATTTTTTTTTTTTGAAGATTTGGGACACGGTACGACATGTATACGGTTATATATTGATGCATCCCTTGCCTACGTGGAGCGGTTAGCCCGCACCATACCTGATCGTACATAGTGCACATGACTAGACTATGTTGGAAATGCCATAACTTTGGCTACAAGAGTCCGTTTCAGGCCCACGAGCAGTCAAATCAAAGATAAGGAAGAGACTTATGATTCGTAATGACAAATAGATGGTAGTGTTCTTTGGACACCACCTAGTTGCACCAAATCCCAAATTCCATCATTTAGGCCCTCAAATCAGTTGCGGAAGATCTGGCTGCCTTTTTTGGTGAAAATCTTAATTGGAGTTTTGAACTTTTGATCGTATCGAGGACACGTTTAATGCCGTGATCTTGCCAGCATAATCAGGCGTTGTGATTTAGTTTATGCTTTCAATAATTTGCCATTAATCGACAATATTTCTATTTAGTACTTTTTCTTTTTCTTTTTTCCAGCACTCGATGGATCTATATAATGTTCCGTCTGTCAAATTTACTAAGGGAGTTTATTGAGATTAAATAAGGATTTGGCATGAGTGCCTTTATCCAACTGAGTCTCTTTTCCCTCTTTCCCTTTTGTTGAAACCGTAACATTGCAAGCCTAAGGCTGCATATACACATATAAATAATCTATACATATTTTATTGTTACATCTTAATAATATCTATATTTAAGCATATTTGGGGTATTAACTAGGTTAAAGAATGTTTAGTACTGATTCAGTGCAAAGAAATACTACTTTCTTATATCTAAATTATGTTCGGCATAATCACAAATATGTCAAAATTACTTTCACCAAGTTCTGGGTTTCTTTGGAGTTTGGAGCCTAGACATAGGTGATCATATCCGACAAGAACGTCAAAGAAGTACCGTGCAGGATACGTGTCGGATACGGTCCTGCCGAGGAGTATTTGTGCAACATAGGAGTTGATATCCATGGAGAGGTGTTCCTGTGTATTTGCTTGGCATTATCCTTTTAGTGTTGTTGTGCTCTTATGGGGTAAAAGGATGAGAGCCAGTCGAGTCAGGTCTTGCCGGACCAAGTTTCAACCAAAAGTTGGTGACCCAGCTGCAGAATGATGTGGTTTTTTTACAATACAAATGTACTTCATGATGATGATTTGCACATGTATAGTGGATATGCTGTGAGCATTGTTGCTAGACAATAGCGTTGGTATGCCAAGAACCATGTGGAAAGTGTACAACTGGTGCCAAAGCGGGACCAAGCTACAATTTGGACATGAAAGATCACTGGTGCTCCAGTTATGCAATACGAGGGTTCCTTGAGCAGCGAGGCTTGATGCCAAAATACTGGGCATAGTGAGAAGCCTTGTGTGCTAAAGACATTGATTAGCTAAGCCACATGTTTGTTGGTTAGTTGGCATCTGTAGAATATTTTGGAGTTCTATTTATTTATTTATTTATAATCTCTTGGCTATATATATATATATATAGCCTTACAAGTTACAACCCTCCATCTTACATAAAATCCACTATTACATTCTAATATACCAACACTCCTCCTTAAGATGGACGAAAGATATTCACTAAGCCCATCTTGTCACATCCTTAATCATATCTACAGAGCTAAGTCCCTTGGTCAGACTATGTGCTACCCGATCCTTGGTTGGAACGTGGCCTAGCTCCAGTAGTCCACTGTCCAACTTCTCCTTGATGAAAAGCCTATCGATCTCAATGTGTTTGGTCCTGTCATGCTGCACTGGATTGTTGGCGATAGTGATGGCTGACTGGTTGTCATACCACAGCTTCATCTTGGCTCCTTGATCCAGCTTTAACTCCACCAGCATACTCTTCAGCCATAGCAGCTCTACAACTTCCAATGCCATAGTTCTGTACTCCGCTTCAGCTGTCGATCTGGCCACCACTGACTGCTACTTACTCCGCCAAGAGACCAAGTTGCCTCCTACAAATATGCAATAGCCCGAGGTAGACCTCCTGTCATCAGCACAGCTAGCCCAGTCGGAGTCACAGTAGCCCTCAATGCTCACGTGATCATTCTTCCTGAATATCAGCCCCTTTCCGAGGGCACCCTTCAAGTATCTCAGAATCTGGTACACTGCGTCCATATGACCCTTCCTTAGGTCATGCATGTAGCGGCTCACCACACTCACTGCAAAGCAGATAACAGGACGTGTGTGGCTAAAATAGATCAACTTGTCCACCAGTCTCTGGTATGTCCCTGTCAACTGGTTCTCCAGCCTCAGCACCCAGCTTGAACCTCTGATTGATCGGCGTCGCTGCAGGTTTGTACCCCAACATCCCTGTCTCTGTGAGAAGGTCCAGCGCATACTTTCTCTGAGAAAGAACAATCCCCTCTGCTTCTGGAGCAATCTCAATTCCAAGGAAATACTGAAGAAGGCCAAGATCCTTCACCTCGAACTCCTTGCCAAACTTTTCCTTGAATCGGGCAATCTCCTGCTCATCATCTCCTGTGATAATCATATCGTCCACATACACCGCAAGTATGGTGATGTGGCCTCCACTCCGACGGAAAGACAGTGTGATCAGCGTTGATCTGCCGATATTCCATCCCTATCATCGCCCTCCTGAATCTATCAAATCACGCTATAGGATACTGCTTCAGTGCATAGAGGGACTTCTTCAACCTGCAGGCCTTGTTTACTGTCTTATCAGTGTAGAATCCTGGTGGTATCTCCATGTACACCTCCTCCACTAGATCTCCATGAAGAAACGCATTCTTCACATCCAGTTGTAGCTTCCATCCACTATTCGCTGCCAAAGAAATCAGGGTCCTGACGGTGCTTATCTTCGCTACTGGTGCAAAAGTCTCGTCGTAGTCAATGTCGTACGCCTGACTGCATCCTTTACCACCAGTCGAGCCTTGTAGCGCTCAACCTGTCCATCTGGGTTCTGCTTCACAGTAAAGACCCACTTACATCCGACTGTCCTCTTTTTCTCTGACTGTTTTACCAGTTCCCAAGTGTGGTTCTTCTCAAGAGCCCCTAACTCTTCGTGCATCACCGCTTTCCACTTTGGATCATTCTTGGCAATCTGCCAATTGTTAGGTACAGTAATACTATCCAAAGACGCAATGAACGCTCCATGAGAAGAAGATATATTATCATATGAAACAAATTGAGCAATGTTCCAACCATATCTATCAGGAGGATTTTTCGAATTGCTGCGAGTGGTCCTCCGTACTGATAATGGTGTGAGAGAGGTAGGAAGAATGATATCACCTGAAGAAAAATCTGGTGGTGTAGGTGTCTCAGGAGTCGAGACGGACACAGGCAAGGGACTTGGCACTGACACTATAGGTACTGGCCCTGCAGTTTGCTTTACTTTCTTGCTGTAGGTAAGTAACTCACCCTGAGCCGTGGGCCTAATACCTTTCATCTCCCCCATGTTCCTCTTCACTCTCCTCCTCAACCGTTCCTCCATGCCATACTCCTAAATCGGTCACCAAACTCTCACCAATCTCTCTCTTGCCTCATACTCTCAGTGTCAGGTGAGCTGTCCATGGATGAGGTTCTCTACTGACGGTAGTATGGCTCAACCTCCCTGAAGTGAACATTCATGCTCATAAACCTCTTCTTCTCTACTGGGCTCCAGCGCATGTACCCCTTCTGAGTCGCAGAATAGCCCACGAAGACACTTGACTGCTCTAGGGTCAAGTTTTCCAACAGACGGTCTGTTGTCCTTCACAAAACATACGCAGCCAAATACCTTCAGCCAAACACCTTCACAACAACCGCCTGTGGTGGAATATCAGTGTATCCTCGGCACTCATCTTCGGTCCTCCCATTCCTGCCCTCTCTGTCACATACCCCGATGCCGAATCTAGCCCTTCCCGATCCAGGTACCACAGTCCATCATGCCAAGTGCCACTCCCAAGTCTTCGTTCCGTCTCCTTCTCCTGGAAGATCACCTTAGGAATATCAAAAGAGACAATGCATTTTAGTTGGAGGATTATAGAACTAATGGACAAAAGACTGACCGGAAAAGGAGCATGCAAAATATTGGATAATTTTACTGAACCTGTACAATCAACAATACCCTTACCGACCACTGGCTGGAAAGTACTATCGGTTGTTTGAATGCTGTCCGTCGATGCTAGATGACTGTAGGAAGAGAACTCACTAGCATTCCCTGTCACGTGTCGAGACGCACCCGAATCTACAATCATGTCCGACGATCTAGGGGAAGACATAGATGCAAAGGAGAGTGAGTCGTCAGTACCTTTCGATGGATGGGCATACATGGCAGCGTTGTCTCTGGCGAAGACTGAGGTGGACGTCTCCTCAGTCACACTCCTGTCTCCATCGCTTGACGCTCTCTGCTTTCTCCTGACTACCTCCAGCATGCCCAGCAGTGCCTGGTTCTCTGTATAGGCGCCATCAGTTCCCTCCTCGCCTTCTGCTACCAGCAGGTTCGTCCGATAACCTCTTCGACCACCCCTTCGACCCCCACGACTACGGCCACGTCCTCCAAACTATCCACGTCCACCACATGAATCTTCCTCCTTGGGTGGTTTGGTGCAAGCATACCTTAGATGGCCCACCTCCCCGCAGTTGTAGCACTGCCGGGGGTCTCCCTTAGGTCCTGTGCCGCCAGAATTGGCAACCGCTAGTGCTGACTTCACTTCAGGAGGACCACATGTTCATACCTGCAGCTTGATGCGAGTCACATCCTGGATCATGGCCGAGATAAGTCTCCTCAAGTGTAGGGATCTTCAATTTGGCTAGAAGTAGTGCTGTCCTCTGAACAAACACTGCGGCCAGCACCTTAAAAAATTTCATCGTCCTCTCATGCAGACATATTTGTCTCTCCTTACACTTCGGGTCCTCGCAGCTCGCCCGATCTGATGAGTGATCGTAATCCAACCATAGACGCTCCAACTCTGTGGCATACTCCTGCAGTCTTCTCTCCCTGTACGGTGTCGTCGATCCCCCCTTGATCTGGAAAACCATCAAGTTATTTCCCACACCATCGTAGGTCCTCATCAACTTTTCCTACACGTCCTTTACCATCTCAATGCCATCCACTGTGGCGACGATCGACTGGACTAAAGAATTGAGGAGCCAAATATATATCACCATATGAGTGGACTTTCACTCGTCGCGTCCTGCCGAGCCCTCATTCGGCTCTGTCTTCTCTCCTGACAAGAAACCCTCCAGGTTCTTTCCTGCGAGGGTTCTACTCACCCGTCGTGATTAACTCAGGTAGGTGGCAGGTCCATCAAGCTTCAGATCGATGGAGGGAAGCTCCAACTTCGTCGGTGTTCGTGTCGCACTCTCACCAGCCGACATTTTCATCAGCTTCATCAACTGCGCACCATGACTGTCTTACAAAATCTGTCAGAAATGAGAAGTTAATCGTGAGTCTTTATCAGAAACTATACTCACCGGAATTGTATTTAGCCTTACGATCTGTCGAGTGTACAACTCTCCCAAACCTTCCGTCGACAATCCCACAAACAATCCCACAATAAACGAGAAAAAGTGCGCAAATTTGGTTAGTTTGCCTACTAGATCGAAATCACATGATTCCCACTCGGTGTCCTCGGTAGTCCAGTCACAAAGTCCAAGGTAATGTGTTCCATCTTTCATTTTGAAATGGATAATATATGTAATAATCTTCCTTGCCTCTATCGCTCCGTCTTGACCAGATGACATAGAAAGCACCTCGAAACAAAACATGCAACCTCCCTATTCATGCTATACCACCAAATCTAATGTCGCGCCCCGATCCCGTAGGGGCCGATCGTCCTCGCTTGGTCCCTACGGAACCGTTCGTCCTCGCTTGGGCGCGATGTCGTGCAAGCCTAAGTTGCGCTTGCACCAGGCAACGTACCTGCACAAGACACAAGACGAAAATATACATATATAGGCACAAAGTAAAAATGCAGAGAACCAAAGTTGAACACATTTGATAGCACACAAAATACTTTCATTTTATTGAATACTGAATATTTGGATTACAAAGTGCTTGCTTGGCTGAGTTACAAAATATGCCTTAGAAGGCTTACAACTCTTTTTACATTCCCAAAATTAGCCACAACGCCCATTACATTACATCCTTGTAGTAGGACCAAAATAACAAAACATCTAGCAGAAGAGGAGTAGCCCACTGGAGAGGTAAGCAGCGGAGGAAGCAGCACGAACACAGTCCTAAGGAAGAGTGCGCACACGCTGATTCAGATTCAGGATGCTTGCCAAACTCTCGCTCCCAGTACCTGGATATTTGTCCACAAACGTGGGTCAGTACTACCACATGTACTGGTGAGCGACCGTGGCCAAACTCACCTTAGAAATCCACACTAAGTAAAACATATGAAGCTAGCATTATTAGGTGGTCTTTCTGGTTGTCTAGTTTCTTTTTAACAATTCATGCAAGGAAACATAGACGATATATAGCATATGCATATGATAATCTTACCCACGGCCGAGCGGTTATCCCTGCAGCAGACACACAAGTTAGGCACAATTTGTATATATGCATAAACTTATGTATGAATCTTGGTGTCACAAGTGATAGGTATGCAAGAAGGTAAACCTAGCATGCGCCCTATCTATATGACGGTCCATGAGTTTCCCCATTATTGGACAACAACACCCCCCTAGATCCCGTAGGAACGGAACATCAGGGTGCTCTCACAATCCCTTCCGGACCGACCGATTCCCAGTGCCCCAGAAACCGATCGAGAGACTATTACCTTGTGCACAAGTTGTCCGAGACCCATGCATGGCAAGCAACATTTATAAACCAAACTCTTAGGATGCACAACATTAGCAAGCATATAACAATCTAATAGCCACACTCCCCTAGATCCCGTAGGACCGGAACATCAGGGCGGACCACTAGACTATTCTCTTCATTCTTTTACACATGACACAAACACTAACCATGAAGGTTTCATGCACGATATAGTGATGCAACAAGTGAGTAAGGGCAACATTTAATTGAAGTAAGCAGAACTCTATTTATAGCATGAAGTTCATTTCTTTAGCTTATCTTTTTAGTGAGGCAACATTTAGTGAACTAGAGATCATTTCATTAGGCATGTGAACTGAAAGATTCATCGAAGGGCCTAAGCCACTCACCGAATGAATCGAACGAGAGGATGGGGAAGCCTTAAGCGACGTTCACTCTTTGGTTATGCGTCCTGAAAATGCAACAATACTTGGTTAGCATACTTCGATCTCTTTCCCTTACGATTCGAAAAGAACGCGCAAGCGAGAAGGTGAAATCATGAAAACCAAGTCATCGAAAGCAACTCAAAACACAAAGCAACACAAAACCAAGAAGCAAAGCAACCAACGAAAACTCTTGGACTCATTTCAATAGAAGCCGTTCGATTAATTCGAAGGGTTCATTGCACTTTGTCCGTGTTGATTTGGCGGTAAGGTTTTCCCGAGACTCGATTCTCAACCGAGTCGAAGCAGCTTAGTGTTCCATAAGTAACCGTTCGGAGCGGGACGTTACACCTAATTCCACAAGTCCTTGTATACTTTCGTCACTTCGGGGTGTATGGAATACCATGAACTATGTTGCAAGATCTCTTCCTGGAACTCCTCCACTGGGCACACAAAGTTTGTCGCTATGCCTCAGTGATCCATCCCCATGAATACTGAACCCATCTATGAAACCTGCATGCACCTGCGCTCTGATCCTCTATAGACCCTCGTCATACGACTCTGTCTCCCTAATCTTGTCCATCATAGAAGACTACATCTACAAGATTGTCAATTGTGTCTCTGTTCCTGATACGACCACCTCTCCATACAAGCTGTTCAAATCCTCTAACAAATGTCGATCCATAGTCAAGTACATCGCTACCAGGTATCTGCTCATCTGCAAACATGTTCGCCTTCATTGTATACTGCAAGGTAATGTCAAAATCCTTCATTAGCTCAATCCATTTCCTTTACCTTATGTTGATATCTTTCTGAGTGAAGACGTACATCAGACTTTTGTGGTCGGTTAATATCTCAACTCCCTTCCCATATAAATAGTGCTTCTAAGTTTCAAAGCAAATATAATCACTGCAAGTTCAAGATTATGTGTGGGATAATTCTTCTCATGCTCTGGACAATGCAAATTAAAGTAAATTTTGCTTTTGTCTCTATTTAAATGCAAACCCGACAAGTCGCCAAACTCTGCCATGATATGTCCCATAGATCGTAGACCCCTGTTCGTAGGCACCATAAAAACTAATAAATCGTCAACGCAAATAAGATGCGATACGATAAGTGTTACCTCTATATATAATGGAATGATGCTTTTGCGCTGCATTGCCTTGTCCATCATACAAGTGAAAACCTCTATAACTAAGGTGAACAGGTATAGGGATAATGGGTCTCACTGTCGCAGGCCTCGTTTGCTGGTGAAGAACCCATGTGGTTGTCCTTTGATCAACATCGAAAATGCAGGAGTCGAAATACATTCATAGACTTTTCTACCCATATCGGATCAAATTCCATCTTTCGCATAATATGGCAGACGAATTACCGGTTCACTGTGTCATATGCTTTCCACAGGTCCAGCTTGATACACGTTTTTCGACCACTCATTTTGTTGAAGTTCCGAACCATCTCGTGTGCTTAGAGGTTGTTCTTCGCAATAGACCATCCTTTGACAAATGCAACCTGATTCGGGAAGATAAGCCCTTGCATGATGCTCTCCATCCGCCGACACATAATTGAGGTTATGATTTTGTACAAGAAGTTGCAGCAAGCAATCGTCTGAAAATCCGCCAACGATGTAACCCCCTCTGTCTTCGGGATGAGTGTGAGGAATGTGTGGTTGATCTATCTGAGAAGACGTCCTTTTGCTAGAAATTCCTGCACAATATATAAAATCTCATATTTATTGTCATCCCAATGTTTTGTAAAGAACTTACTGTTGAACCTATCCGGATCGGAAGCTTTGTTCGGGTCTGCATGCTTCACTATACGCTCAATCTCGTCCAAGCTTATTGGTGCCAATAATTGGCGGTTACCCTCCGCGGACACCAGTCTTTTACAAGTGTTAAGAGTTATTTTATTTTGTTATTTATCTTATGACGATATAATAACCAGTCTTTTACATGAGATGCAACATAGGATTTTATGTTCTTGCATTCTCCTTTCTCATATTCTCACTTCTCCTACTTTTCTCCTTTTCTTCTCTCTCTATCTCCAAAATTCACTACAAGTAAGTCCAGGAAACTCTATGCAGTAATTGTTTTGATTGTATAGCTGCTGGTAGTAACTAACTGCTTCACCACTGATCTCCTCTGCCGCTGAAATAGTCCGGCCCTGCGAATCAATAAGCGTACTGACACAATTCCGTTGTCTGGTCCGAATGATATCATAAAAGAATTTCTAACATCTGTCACCATCCGAAAGCTAGGAACATTTCGCGCGTTGCGCAAGTTGTACTTCTTCTTGTAGTGATAGCAAATTTACCTCCTCTTGGAGCTCCTTCTCCCGAATAGATAACATCGGGTCTTGTGGTGTAGTTTGCAACATCTCCTGGACTTGGCGGAGCTCCTCTTCCTTGTGCCCCAGTAGCATACGAGGACGTCCCTTATTTCATTGCTTCAGGTGGTACTTGATCGTCTTTAACCGCTTGTTGAACCGGTATTGTTCCCATGAATGTCTTCCGCGAGCCTTGCTGCTACTGCCGCTGAATAGCCCGACATGGATGGCCAAGCGTTGTTGAAGCTAAATGGCCGATTATGTCTTGTCGCCTCTGTGGTCAATCTGATCAGCACCGGCGTATGATCATTGGTGAGCGATGCCTTCCCCTACGCATTAGCCGATGGGAATTTGTCGAACCACCAGCTATTCCCAATTGCTCTATCAAGTTGGCACACTATGTAGTTGTGAGTAGCTTTGTTATTCCATGACCAGAAACAACCCGTACGCTCCAGACACCTGAGGCTTGCGTGTAATAGACGGTTTTGGAAATATGCTAATATGACGGCCGGTACACGTCGACCCCCCACCTTCTCATGGCCGAACAACATAGCGTTGAAGTCCCCACAAATCAGTAGTGAGAGATGCAGTTGAGTGTCCGCAATATGGCTGACTTGAATGATCTCCTGCCATAGTGAGTCCCGCATTCGCCGATCATTGTGATCGTAGACCACTCCATAAATAAATTACAGACCGCCTTTATTGGAAAACTTAATAGCGATGAGTTGGTCTGAGCGGTGAATGATGCGCCCCGTCCAACTTTGTATATCCCATTAAATCCATATTCTCGTCTTGCCTCCATCGCTCAGATTGTTAACCTGAGCCCATTGCTTCGGAGTGTGTCGTGTTATTTGCCGTTCCGATCTAATTTTTGTTTCTAGCAGGCCAACAATAGTACTCTGCGTCCACCTTTCTAACGAGTTTGCTCCCCTAGTATTCTATGTCAAGATAGACATTAATTACATGTCTCAAATTGATTCCCTTCCAACTTACCATCAGGTCATTGGTAAATTCAGTCTGCATATCAAGTACATGTTCGTCCCCTTTGTCCTGTTGGTCTACGCTTCTTCGTAGAAGCATTCCCCAATTTGGGTTATCAACGCAAGCATCACCTCCCCTCCCTTCAGTCGTGTCTGTTTTATGCTGGTCTACCAGGTCCTTTATAGTGCATGTTTTCTTTTCTTTCTCGCATAGTTGATGTACGTGGCCGTTGACACATTCCCTTCTAACCTCTGGATTGTAGATTTTACATGACTTCTGGTTTCACTGAGTGCTGCTCTGCCCTTACTATCGACAATCCACCGTTGGCTCTGGTGTATTACCGGAGACTGCAGAAACCGGCCTCTTACCTGCAGCCCTCTCGGATAATAATCCCCGTACATGCGATGACCTCACCACCAAGGTCTGTGCAGGCGATGTCTCCGCCACTACTAACGTGCCTCCTACATGCTCCGACTAATGCTAAGTCTTCTTCGGCCATATGAACCTCTCCTGGAGCGATGCGCTCGACTTCTTGCCCTTGTGCCGTATGCGTCGTTCGTTCTCCGTCAACATCCCTATAGGGCACAATCTCCTTACGTGGCCAAAACATCGGTATCGAGTACAAATTGGAGGAATCCATTCATATTCGACAACCTGGGAACATATCTCCCTTGTAGGAAGTTCATATTCCAGTATCCTAGGTAGCGTATGTAACACCCCGTTCCGCTCAAGCGGACTGTCGATTCAATCGGCAAAAATGCAACATCCCGACCCACTTTGCTCAGGCGAGAATACTCGTTTGAGGCAAAGGATATCCAGACTTGTCCCTTCAGGAGTTCGACTTAGGCTTTCAGAGGCTCGCTCGAAGTATCGCTCAACCGAGGCGAATCATCGCTAAGGTGGGTAGCTACGGTAAACTTGTCTTTGCTTAGCCAGCACACTTAAAATATGGATCGATACATGCTAGTTGCTAGGTGAATCACCCCCTGCATGCTAATAAGAATACAACGCACCTAGCTAAGGGAATAATCCCAACTTGTATTGCTTATGTTAGAACATGGAAATGAAACATTGCTTATATTCAGACCCTCGCATGCTACCTTTGCTTTGTGCAACTGGACCCTGCTATGCCTCGATAGAACGATATGTATATGCTCTTCTTAGTGCACTGTTCACTTATTTACACTGCACGACCCTAGACTATGTCGCTCGTTAAGTCCCTTTACGATTTTACTCCTCGGCTTACCTTCGGGCCCGAGCGAACGTGAATGCTTAAGTTTTCCTTATGAATGCATGCTTGCCTGCTTAAATATTGCCTCGATTCAATGCTTGTCATATAAATGCATGCCAACATCAAGTGAATGCTATCTTGCCTTGTTTTCATCCAAACCACCGAAAGACTATCTAATAGTCATTCGGAGCCAAGCATATGAACATTGAAAGTATACGGGACTGTTAGGTCGCCAAGGCATTTTCCGAACTACGGGACTGCATCAATGGACTGTCAAGCAAGATAACAATGACTTAGAGAAAAAATGATACTCGTCTTGTACTCAATCTAATGGCTCAGGGAGACTATGCAAAGACAGATCATGCTATGTGATTGTCTCATGCTCATATTGCCTTAGATCGCATCAAGTCAAGTTGAACGCTGAACGAGAACCTTGTTAAGTAAAACAATGAATCAACAGCTCGTGGAGCAATACTCGTTCAGAAAAGAATCAAGAATTATTGCCATGAATTTGGAATGACCCAAGACTTGCATGTCGCGGACAACTTGTGCACAAGGGTTTTGTTTTCCGCGGACGGTTGCCGGGGCACTGGGACTGATCCGATCCTGGCGGAAAATTTCGTATAGTCGTTTGTCACGGACGAAATGTTATGTAGCGGGGCTCGCCACCTGCGTTGCATATCATTTTTAGTCTCGAGACTGTAACCCGTCCTTTATGGCTATGCCAGCGACTTTTGTCATATAGATAAGTCATCCTCGCTTAGCGGCTATTAGCGTGCGAGTCATTGCATCGCATCAAATAATTTGAATCAGCTAAACGATATATGAGACACTTGTGAGTAATAGAGCATTTGAACTTCGGAAGCAAACACTTTTGTATAACCTGTATGCTCGTGCACCCGATATGAAATTTTGAATGGAAACTTGTGTTTGCATATGCTAATGCCCTGATTCAATATATACATGCTCGTGCTTGAATTAACTTGGTTTGTCTTGGACAGGGAAGGACAAATGGTAAGTTGGTAAGTCTCGCCGTGTTTCCTCTTATATCGCACGGTGCACTGCCACACGAGTTAGGCTAATCATCTATGTCATGAAACTGATCCTAAGGCAACTAGAATGACAACATAATAGTTGGTGCACGAAACCTATATTACGTATTTGGATTTGTCGAGCGGGCGAGTAGCCTCCCCACCAGTGCATTCGTGTACTGATAATCCACCAGGTTGTTTGCAGGGTGCGGGAGAACCTCGTTCGATGCGGATGCCTCCTTCGTGCGTGCTAAGGCGTGGAGTTCACTCTGAAGCCTTCGAGCATTGCGATCCGGAACTGAAGCACATATGCAAGACATAATGTTGGAATATCGCATGTACATCATTCGACAAATGTAGCCACTTTGCACGCTTTTACTATTTCAGAGAGGCTTGAGCGACTTGTAATCTCGGCTATACACCGCTTGTAACACTTGTTTATATCAATAAAGAGTTTGTTTTACTTCAGCTTGTGTTATTCAATACTTCCCCTATTGTCGACTCAGTGAACTTGTTACCAAATCGCCTATGTGTTTATAATTCCACTGCATTCGGACAATCCGTGCGACTCTGTGGCTTAGAACTCTTACCATCAGCTATTGAACCACGGCCTTGCACGGGCGCGACTCAAGCTCGTGCGGCATCACGCCCAGTTGGGTATAAGCGATCGTCCCGCGGGAGCGCTGACGCGGTGATTTTCGCCTAGCGGGGACGGCTGATTAGCCTGCGGGAGATCGGGACGTGACAGATTGGTATCAGAGCTTGGCTATACGCCTTTGGACTTCGTTTCGATTATCTCAGTTTCGAAAGCTCGTTCGTGGGTTATGTGCACACTCTCTCTCAATGTCCCAAACGGAATGTTCCAACAATGAGTCTAAATACTTTCAAAAATGTGCATTTGAATGATGTGATTGCTTGTACAAATTGTGATGCAATTGGCCTTTGTGCCAACCCATGCTAGATCCCTTGGGAATAGACTCGTGCTAAAATCGCGACTTATGTGCAAACCTGAAATGCCTATACATGTTTGCCCAACTGGTTTGTACGAAATCGAATATTGTTCGAACAGTTAGCTTTGCACACAGCCTTTCGGCTAAGTTGTGTAGAGTATTGCGCGCCAAGACCCTTTGGTGCAAGCTAAGTTGCAACGAGATTTCAATATTGTTCAGGGAATAAGGCAAGTCAGACTTAGAATGCCAATCGATAGAACATTCTCGGACTTATCGCTTAGGCGAATATTGAAAATCGTGTTTGGATTTTGAGAAATAGCTCGAACGATATTTCGTATCGGAAGATACAAATCCAATAGAGTTGCTTAGATGACTATCGAATATGGATTTGATTGTTCCGAGTGGTGTATGGATCATTTAGAAATGTCCAAACGGATTCATAGATCTCGTGCAACAATTGGATTGAATGGATTGAAGAATGTCTTAAATAAATGATAAGGCCTATATCGAATTGGAATTCATGGAAATCAATATCTTGGTTAAGGAAAAGTTGTTGGAAACTTGAGGATTGTACGAGCGATTTTGGATTGAAACAAACGAACTCAACTTGAATACAATATCGCTTGAATAGAGATAGCCCGAAAATGAATATCTTGGATAGATGGAAGAGATAAACGATAGTGGATTTTGCTTGAAGTTTGGAAGAACGATCTTGAAATCAAGTTCGAAACGATAACTCTCGAAATTAGTCCCAACGAGAACGGTTATCCTGCGGGAGCGTCGGCGTGGTGATTTCACGTACGACGGGGATGATCGAACTCACAGGAGCATGTTCGGTGATTATTCTAAACGAACTCGGTGAATGGAACGTATCAAAAATATGAAAAATAGACTTGAGTTTGAATATAGATTTACCGAACGATAACATTAAGAGATGGATGATTTTACTAGATGAATCATAATCACTACATGAACGGACTGTACTCGATGATATATATATATATATTGGATGGAATAAAAGGAAATATAAGGTGTCTCGATTGTGTCGAAGATAACCATAACATTCAAACGTTCTTGTCTTGTGCCAGCGTAACTCTATGCCCGTACATGCGTCACGTCCGGATTAGGACGATTATCCAGCGGGAGCGTTGACGTGATGATCTCACGTCCAACGAGGGTGATCGAACTTGCGGGAGACCGGAGCGTAACAACTTATGGATCGTCTTGACTTTTGGTTCGACACGATAAGACGAATTTGGAATGCAAGTGATTAAAAATGTTTCAGGATAAGTTAGTTTAGAACCTGGAAAAAATCATGCTTGATGTTTCGTGAACGGATACGTAAATCAGGTTGGACGACTTGAAGTTATAACTAAAGGTTTAGAACTGAATCTTGGCTTGGTGGACTAGACTTGGAATGAATAGGGATTCTATCAAAACATGTTTGGAGGGATAGACTATGCAAATCACTAGGCTCGTCCTACATCTTGAATATTGTGAATTTTACTGAACGGACTCGTCCCCTGTGCAAACGAACATGTTATTGAGAGTAGGAAAATCTATGCTCGATGTTTAGAAATCTGAGTGAAACGAGCTTGGATAGAATACCCCGTGTAAATGAACAGTGGTTTGACCCTAGGAAATTGGGACGAACATCGTGCGACGAATTTGCACGATGTATCGTGTACTTGAACCTGTACCTATGACCTTGTGAGCTGACCTAGCAATTAGGCAGACGATCTTATGCCGAGTGAATGAACCTGTGTTATCGACTTTACCGTTGCTTGAACAAGCTACAGAACTGGGGCAGCAAAACTTAGAGTTAGACTTGGGAACGAAAACATGTGCTATGTTTGACCCGAACGGATGAACACTAGTTGGTAAACCGAACAGATCGTGCTTAACGGTAGTGCAAATATTTGAGATTGAGTTGGAATAGAAAATGATATGGCATTTGATTGACTTTATCGGAAGTATCCTCGTGATTCAGTAAGACGATAACCCTTGAGATTTTCACAAGTAGTTTGTCCGATTTCACTATCTCTAAGTTTGGTTGAATGCATATGTTTGAGGGACGCCTTGAACGTGTGCACGATCCAAGACTCAATGATATGTCAAACTCGAGTGCTAAGACTTCTCTATCGCTAAGTTGGTTGACATGCATATGTTTGAAGGACGCTTTGAATATGTGCACGATCCGGACTCGCGATATGCTGATCTCGATGCTAATGCAAGTGAATATCCACCTGAACAAGTATAACGACTTGTATAAGTTTGCCTCAGCCTTAAATCGTTAAAGCAAGATCGATTGAAACGTACTCCGCGTTAAGCAACATGTCCCGCGTTAAGGCGCAAATGAGACTGACTCGGCATAAACGTAACACTACGCAAGGATCGAGTAGGAGATTGTGTTCAAATGGATTTAGTGGTACCGATTGCTATGCTTGGGATAGATTCCATAATGCCATAGTACGGCCTGCCCTCAGTAAGTCTCGAGGACGAGACTTTTTCTGAGTGGTGTATGATGTAACACCCCGTTCCGCTCAAGCGGACTGCCGATTCAAACGGTAAAAGTGCAACGTCCCGACCCACTTTGCTCAGGCGAGAATATTCGTTTGAGGCAAATGATATCCAGACTTGTCCCTTCAGGAGTTCGGCTTAGGCTTTCAGAGGCTCGCTCGAAGTATCGCTCAACCGAGGCGAATCATCGCTAAGGTGGGTGGCTACGGTGAACTTGTCTTTGCTTAGCCAGCACACTTAAAATATGGATCGATACATGCTAGTTGCTAGGTGAATCACCCCCTGTATGCTAATAAGAATACAACGCACCTAGCTAAGGGAATAATCCCAACTTGTATTGCTTATGTTAGAACATGGAAATGAAACATTGCTTATATTCAGACCCTCGCATGCTACCTTTGCCTTGTGCAACTGGACCCTGCTAAGTCTCAATAGAACAATATGTATATGATCTTCTTAGTGCACTGTTTACTTGTTTACATTGCACGACCCTAGACTATGTCGCTCGTTAAGTCCTTTTACGATTTTACTTCTCGGCTTACCTTCGGACCCGAGCGAACGTGAATGCTTAAGTTTTTCTTATGAATGCATGCTTTCCTGCTTAAATATTGCCTCGATTCAATGTTTGTTATATAAATGCATGCCAATATCAAGTGAATGCTATCTTGCCTTGTTTTCATCCAAACTACCGAAAGACTATCTAATAGTCGTTCGGAGCCAAGCATATGAACATTGAAAGTATACGGGACCGTTAGGTCGCCAAGGCATTTCCCGAACTAGGGGACTGCATCAATGGATTGTTAAGCAAGATAATAATGCCTTAGAGGAAAAATGATACTCGTCTTGTACTCAATCTAATGGCTCAGGGAGACTGCAAAGACAGATCATGCTATGTGATTGTCTTATGCTCATATTGTCTTAGATCGCATAAAGTCAAGTTGAACGCTGAACGAGAACCGTGTTAAGTAAAGCAATGAATCAACAGTTCGTGGAGCAATACTCGTTCAGAAAAGAATCAAGAATTATTGCTATGAATTTGGAATGACCCAAGACTTGCATGTCGCAGACAACTTGTGTTCAAGGGTTTTGGTTTCCGCGGACGGTCGCCGAGGCAATGGGACCGATCCGATCCGGACGAAAAATTTCGTATAGTCATTTGTCACGGACAAAATGTTATGTAGCGGGGCTCGCCACCTGCGTTGCATATCATTTTGTCTCGAGACTGTAACCCGTCCTTTATGGCTATGCCAGCGACTTTTGTCATATAGATAAGTCATCCTCGCTTAGCAGCTATCCGCGTGCGAGTCATTGCATCGCATCAAATAATCTAAATCAGCTAAACGATATGAATATGAGACACTTGTGAGTAATAGAGCATTTGAACGTCGGAAGCAAACACTTTTGTATAACCTGTATGCTCGTGCACCCGATATGAAATCTTGAATGGAAACTTGTGTTTGCATATGCTAATGCCCTGATTCAATATATACTTGCTCGTGCTTGAATTAACTTAGTTTGCCTTGGACAGGGAAGGACAAATGGTAAGTTGGTAAGTCTCGCCGTGTTTCCTCTTATATCGCATGGCGCACTGCCACACGAGTTAGGCTAATCATCTATGCCATGAAACTGATCCTAAGGCTATACGCCGCCTGTAACACTTGTTTATATCAATAAAGAGTTTGTTTTACTTCAACTTGTGTTATTCAATGCTTCCGCTATTGTCGATTCAGTGAACTTGTTACCAAATCGCCTATGCGTTTATAATTCCGCTGCACTCGGACAATCTGTGCAACTATGTGCTTAAAACTCTTACCGCCAGCTATTGAACCACGGCCTTGCACGGGCGCGACTCAAGCTCGTGCGGTATCACGCCCAGTTGGGTATAAGCGATCGTCCCGCGGGAGCGCTGGCGCGGTGATTCTCGCCTAGCGGGGACGGCCGATTAGCCTGCGGAAGATCTGGACGTGATAGCGTAGTGGACGTGTCATTCTCCACGAATACCCTGTCATACGATAACCTGGCTTGCTTCTCCGTTGCTTCATCAGATTTGATCGGTCTGCCGATCAGACTTGCCAACTTCATTAGTAACAGTGTATCCCAATAATGGGGTGATAATTCCAGCAAACGAATCCACACAGGGACCGTGTGCAATAGTTCTTTCTCATACTTGGTATCCGGGCTCCAGCGGTTCATAATAATTAACCGACCATCAAACGTCCATGACCCTCCGTGCAGGATACGTTCTACATCATCTTGCAGGCCGGACCTTGCAAAAAAGAAGTCGTTATCCCATGAGAAGACCTCCATGCTGCGACGTGGCCTCCACACCCGGTTCACATATGCTCTGATCTGACTGTAAAACGGCTCATCTCCCAGCACACAGAAAATCAGCGTGTTATGCTATCTAGTAGATGTCACGTTCAATTCTTCTACCATGAATACTGCTACCCTTCTATGTGCATCTATTATTTTTAGCGCGACGTAGTGCATTGTTGTAGTTGTCGTGGCCATTCCAATTTTGCATATGGATGCCCACGATTTACTGGTCACACTGCGGGCATTCAGTCTCGACCTGGGTTCAGCCTGCGGCGACCCTCCTACCGTGGGTCCCTGGACCGACTTCACGTGTACCTAGTCGTCTTGCCTAGACCCTGTTGGATTTGTTGGCTGACACCTTCTCCTGCTCACTTCTGTGCCCTAACGCCTTTTTTGCTTGTACCCCCACGAGTTGCCGTCGGTGTAACCGAGTTTGGTCCCCTTTGATTGCTTTTACAAAGAGGAAAGTCGGGGAGATGGCTGGTTGTGGTTAGGGCTTTGGTGCTTCTATTGGCTGCTATGAGGCTTGTAGGTGGTAAACAACTCCTTCTTCGAGCAAACATGGCAGGATGTGCCAGTGTCCACCTACCAGTCAGTGTCAACAACAGCCGTCACAACCTACGCAATCATAACAACCTTGTTAGGCTCATATTTGTTGTCTGTTTGGGCTTGGATATGCAGTCTCTCCGGTAGTGACCCTTCATGCCATAGTTAAAGCGAGTCACGTCTGACTTGGGCTTAGGCTTCGGCTTGAACGAAGCCGACTTTACATTTAGATGGTTGAAGTCATTTTTCTTGTTGTGAGAAGCCTTCTGCTTCCCCTTGGAATCAACAACATGCACCAAGTTGGCATTTGCCAACTGCTGGGACAGCGTGTCCACTTTGTTTTGAGCCCTCAACTCATCTTCAACATGGATGTTATGCAGTAGTTGATCAATGCTAACCTGCATCTTCTTTTGGTGCATGTCCGAGATAAAGTTGC
The DNA here is from genome assembly GCA_036927795.1 of Iris macrosiphon. Classification (NCBI taxonomy): domain Eukaryota; kingdom Viridiplantae; phylum Streptophyta; class Magnoliopsida; order Asparagales; family Iridaceae; genus Iris; species Iris macrosiphon. Next base: position 42,928,410 of record JAYESA010000003.1, read on the forward strand.
TCCATCCAGGCGGGAGCTTGGCAACAATACCTCCCACGACGAGAGTGTCGACCATGAGCATGCCATCTTTCTCAAGTTTTTGACGATGATTGAGAAATTTCTCGACTTGAGGTAACATCGCCTTGTTGTCCTCAAATCGCATGTTCCAGACCTTTTCGGTCACATGGATCTTGTTGCGGTTCTCATCCGCCTTGTAATACTTTTCTAGAGACTCCCAGATGACCTTAGCATGGTCCGTCTTGCTGTATGACTCCGCCAGAGTATCCTCCATGGAGTTCAGAATCAGCAGTTTGCAGAGGCTATTGTCTCTCCTCCACTTGTTCTGCTTAGCAGTTGCATTAGCAATCGTCTGAACAGTAATATCATCACCCTCTGGAACAAGAGGCTCCGGATATGTCAATACGTAGTCCACCTCTGCGAGTTGAAGATTAAGGGTGACCTTTCTCTTCCAGGCATTGTAATGATCCTCGTCAAACTTCTCAAGTTGGTTAAAACTTGTGTCGAGAAGTTTTGCATGATTGTTCTCCATCTTACTCGGATCTTGCTTAGATATTGTTAATCCCGAGGCTTAATCAAAGATGGAAGAACCGAAAGTTGAAGTCGAGATCAGGAGTTCACACAAAAGTTTTCTTACTGATATACCTCGATCCAAAGAACAACTATATACTGATTCTGATTACAACTTGCTGCTACAAAAAAAAATTAATCAGAAAAACTCTCTGTTCTTCCTTGCAATCGTAGTTGCAGACGGACATAACATATTACAAGAAGAGAAGAGGAAGGAGAAAAATGATCTCTGCTTGCTGGGGTGATAAAAATTACCGTTGCTTAAAGCAAGATCTGTCCCACACGATCTGCTCCCAGGAACCAGCAAGTTCACGTAGAACTTCTGGAATGCTTGTTGTCACCTCTTTCCTGGACTCGCACGAACTCCTTGGACTCCAATGGCGGCAGCAACAACATAACCTCTCTTCGTCTTGCTATTTTTGAAATAAGTTCTCAAAGAGGCTACGAAGAATATTTATAGAGGGTGGAAACCCTAGCCGTCAATCAGTTACGAAAAGAAAGGAACGTTTTAAATTCAAATCCCACAAAAAACAGATCTGAATAACAGATCGTATCTTTCCATAACCGTCAAATCCCGCAATCAGTGGGATCGTGCACCAACCGCGCTATCTGCGCATATGCACGCAGCAGCTCAACCGAACTGCTCCTGAGCGCATAAGCCAGTAGCGCAGCGGCCCATGCGCCCATGTGCGCAGCAGCGCAAAGCCGCACAATGCCTGCGCATACGCCCGCGCATGTGCCCTCGCATGCACCTCGCGCATGAGCGCATCAAATGCGCACAAGCGTCCGCGTATGAGCGCATCAAATGCGTACAAGCATGCCGATGCTAAGTGCAAAGTGCGCCAACAAAGCTCCACTTTGCGCCCTTGAGCCCAAGTCCGAGTCACTAAGTCCCTTTGGGACTGAACTCCTATGAAATTAATTCAAAGAGCATGACAAAAAGCATAAATGCTTTCATGGAGGAGGAAATCATTTTTTCTCCTAATAAAATACTCCTCCCACATGACACCCACGTGTCCCACCACACCCCATGTGCACACCTCAACACATACAAAATATTATATTGTGATATCCACTTGGTGGTGTAGCCAATGTGGGACTATCTTTACTAGTCCAAAGGAAACAACACCAATAGTAGCAAAATTTCGGAAGCCGAATAAACTAGTAGTTTTATAAGGTCTCTAAATATCAGAATTCACTAAGGAGCATCGCTTTTAGAGAAATGAGAAAATTTTGAGTGATGTTACTTTTTGAAAATACATGCTTCACAAGAAAACTCAAAATGGGAAAACCTGCTTCTACAGATCAACAGAAGTAGTGCCATGATAGGTGGTGGAATGGTAATGGAGCAGAGGTAATGGAGCATGTCCTTTTCGTCGATGCCAATCAACAGAAGTAGTGCCATTATAGGTGGTGGAATGTCCAGAATATATAAGCAATTGTCTTTCCGACCCCTATTGATAATTGCCTGCATCTACAGATCCTGAATCATAAAAAAAGGAGAGGAAAAAATTATAAAGCAGTTATAATCTCGAGTAAGACGACTAATAGGAACATGATTAAAATGTGATCAACACATAACAAAGATGAAGAGTAGGGATAAGATGCACTATAGATCCACAAACCGGGATGGTCTTCCCATTAGCTACCGTAATGAACTTAGGAAAGGTACCATCTGTACTCCTGACTGGTTGAGGACTAGTGTGATTGGTAGCACCAGAATCCATAATCCAAGAAGAACAAGGAGTAATGCACGATATACCTCCAGTCAAAGAAGAGGAAATAAGTCCACAAGATTAAGTGACAAAGCCACGTAGACTCTGTAGCTTATCTTGTAAACTCTGCATCTCATCTACAGTAGTGAGCAGTGGGAGAAGAAGTAGCCCGAGCATCCATAGCTAGTGCAGGCATTGAATATGGAGTAGATGGCTTGGATGCAAAAGGTTATTGCTGCGCATGAGGGTATCCATGCTTCCTATAGCATGTTGCCTCAGCATGGTTCGTGCGCAAATGTAAAGAGTACCCCGATCACGACCCCCTCCTTAAGGAAATATAGTACGAGCCCCTAATCAACCACACACAGAAAACAAGGTCCAGGAGTGCTGGAATATAGTAGGAGAGGTACTCTGGGAAGCCACATCGTCGGAAGGAGTATTTTATACCACCGATGAGAAGACACTTGTAAGAGATGGAGTGCTACTGAAAGATAAAATTTTGGCGCATACGCAATGAAGATGCTATGGAACACGGGCCCAAAGTGTAGAATGTGACCTTACGTTGAGTTTGCTGAACAGAAACATCTGTCACGAATGGCTAGTGATGAAGCGACTCCCCAAAGAGGACCTTGTAGTGGGCCAAAAATAGAATCATGTGGCCATCTTTAATCTTGGCGGAGTTGAACCCCCACAATATATCATAAAGGTGCTGAAGACTATCCTCAATAGAGAATGGATTTGACCTCCTCCCACATCTCCCTAGCAATAGACATGTATATCATGATACAGTAGTAAGGAGTTTCCATAGAGTTAAGCGTGAAAGATTGTACCCGTTCATCATCATGTGGCCAAGTCTCAAAAGGATCATTCGGGATCCTTAGTCATGTTGTGCAATACGCCCTTAGTCCAAGGATGTGTTTGTTTGTTCTCATCCCCATCATCCTTTTTGCAAGAATGTGTGAATACATTAGTATTATTCCATCATGATAGATTGTGTCTCTATATTGGTTCACAAAGGCTTGTCTTCAGTTTACACCTGAACGATCAATTGGTGTGACAAGGGTTGGACCTACCTTAGTCCGAGGGTGGGCGACTGCTCTCCTGGGTTTCTGGTTTCCTTCTATATAATCTTTGTTTGCATATTATTTACTTGATTTTGTTACAAATTATGTAAATAAATGGTGGTCTAGTCGGTAAGTTGATGAACTCCTGTCCATCCTACGATGTATAAGCTATTAGGTTGCATGGTTTAGCCTATCATGCTCACAATTCTATGGCCTACTAGTAATTGTATTCAATCGATAAATAAATTAAGGTAGAAGCATCAAGGATGATTACAATATGTAATGCATAGAAAGTGCCGTAGTGATAATATCCATAAAGTGACCGGGAGTGTTAGCTCCCAAAATACCACCCGCTGACACAAGTGAAAGTCATACATCGCCGAAAGAAAAGTAGTGCCAAGTTTATCCATAAAGTGACCATGAGTGTAGCTCCCAAAATACCATCGACAGAAGTGAAAGTCATACATCACAAAAACAAAACCAGTGCTATGTACGAATGTTAAATATGTTTATGGCTATATGCCATAGTCTGATACAAACTTGGAACATACTCGACAAAAGAAAAAGATTTAGACACTCTCTTGATAGAATCTGATATATAAAGCTGAAAGATAAAATATCCGAGTGAGGATCCCTACTCTGGCCTCGGGTACCCCTCGTGCTACGCCTCGCCATCAATCTGAGACTCCTGCTCTCCTGGATCCTCCTTGACCAAATATGAGGATAAACAATCCCAGGACTGTCAATGCAGTCCAGCAAAGGAGGCCCAAACAATAGTAGAAAACCATCACAAAATATCCGCACAAATTTGATATGATGACATAATAAAAGTAAAGAAAACATAAACACGAGACGGAGAGCATGATACCACCATGTTATAAGAGGAAAACTAAATGATAAATAGTGAATAGAGTCAAGAGCTAAAGTATAACAACTCCTAGAAAACTTGCATAATATTGAATTTGATATAGTTGCCATGTGTCCTCTATAAGGGTCCTGAAGTGTGTTGTATCTTTGATTGATTGAAAAAATTTACCGATTTTCCAAAAAAAAAAAAAAAAAAACTCCTAGGAAACTTGCTGGATACACACTATTAAACTCGAGATGTGAATGTGGTTAATTAGCCTAGTTATCTTGTTCTGTGTGAGATACAATTGAGAATCTATTCGCCACATAAGCTACATAAAAACATTGCTTGCTGGCTACTCCGTCCATGTCTGGGATCATGATCCTATATGATATCGACAATAATTTGATACCCTGCCGGCTAGGCACATGAAATACTTGGTGAACCGTAGTCCTAGGTTTATAGCGCCTACCATGAGCAAAGAATGTAAAGATACACATGGAATACCAAGACTTAATATTCTTGTAATTCCGTATGGGGCATTTAGTGCCACAGGGGTCGATGGATCAATCCCTGTCAATTCTATGTAAGCTATCAAGCATTGCCGTTATGTTATGTTGAGGTTCCCCCTCCCCATGCCTAGGTTACTGGTAGCTTTTACCTGAATCTTGTTTATTCGGGGTAAGGGTAATATTGTCAATTCTTGATTAATCTTACCTTTAGTTCACATTGTCGAAAACTAATCATATCCAGGTATACTAAGGAACCAAGAAAGAAACCACATTGAACCAGCCTTGTTTATTAAAGGAAACTGAGCTCACTACCCAGGTTTGGAATTCAGGCGGAACTCTGGTCGGATTTCCGATCCTGACAATGATTCTCATTCCTGTCCAGACTTGAAATGTACACTTTTCAACCCTAGTTCTCGTACCCTTGAGCTCGTACTTCATAGATAAATATAAGAAAGCCAGTACAACATTTTCACACAATTTACAATAAAAGAAATGACAATGGAAGACAATGTGTTCCTGTGTGGTGAAACCGATATGAACGTCTACATAAGTATCTAATGCCAAAATCCCATTGTACTCTCCAGCCAGGAATGCTAGAAGGGTGGGGGGGTGTAATATACTACATTAGACATTTGCCGAGTTCCAAGCGAAGGCGACGAAAAACGAAACGAGAACACGAAATGCAGCTGACTTAAGGGCATTCAGATTTTCGTTGGGTTTTGGGTCAGATTTCCAACACTGATATTAGCAGGCTTACAATAGCCCATTGACTGTTTTGGTCCCGTTTCTTCATGTTTGTTTGGTACCATGACATCTCATGTTGTCAAATCCCTTCCCACACAAGAAACCACCAAAATAGAAGATTTGGACAAGAAATCATGTGTAGGCGCTCATGCTGTGTGTACAAAAGCATGGATACTCAAGTAGAATCATCAAGAAAACATCAAGAAGATATTTGCAAAATAAAAACCATCATTGCCAGGGTTTATGAGCAAATGCATTTGCGTTAGATTGAATTAGACCTAGGGGTATCCTAGGACTTTAGGATCTGTCAAATCCCCACCAAAATTGCTTGGGATCTCCTCTTTGGACCTTCCTCTTCCAAAAGTCAGCAAGAAATGAGAGGGAGAGTGGTATGAGCCATTGGTGTGAAATGAGAGAGAGAGAGAGAGAGAGAGAGAGAGAGAGAGAGAGAGCTTATAGGGGATATCCCTCGATGCAAAGGATCATGCCATATGTCCCACTAGCCCCCATACACACACACACACGCAACACACTCCTCCTTTCATTCTCCATTTTTCCTTTACCCACATGGCGAAACAACCCTCCACTCAAACTAATCAACACTCGACACTTGCTAACTAGGCAGTTCTGGACCAAACAGAATTCCGAGCCGGATTCCGCCCGGATTTCCAGTCTAGTTCTGGCAAACAAGTTTGGGTCTAAGACAAATATGCCCAACCTAGTTTTATTGGTTCTTAACTTACTCTAGGGGCCTAGTATGGGTCCCTACAAGCCATGTGTTCTCTGACATTATTAGATATTAATCTTGCAATTAACAAATATTAATCTTGTTGTTACCCTACTCGGGCTCTCTAAATGAGTGGTCACAGACGCACACATACCCTACGTGAGATTTTATTTTGGGTGTTGAGGTCTGGCCTTGAAGCCAGGACCTCCCCAACAAGGATTTGAAAGGCACTTTACACACTTGAGGCGCAAGAGTTCTATAGAGCCTAGACACGAGGCACGGACTTCAATGAAGCGAGGCACACATTGTCACAAAATTGTACAAATAATGTATATACATATTCAAATAAACAAACTCATAACACCATTGAAGTAACAAAATACAAAATATAGGAAATCATAAAGAATCAAAGTAGATCAACCTACCGGAAGTTCTTAAATGGAAAATAAATGAAAAGAAAAAGAATTAACAAAAAACAAGAAAAAAATAGCAGAAAACAACATAAAGAAGTACCAAAACAACAATAAAATACCAAAAAATAGGTGAAGATTAAGTGAATAACAAAAACAAAACAAAACGACAACAATAACAAAGAACATGAACTGGGAAAAAAAACATGATGAGAGGAGGCATAGAGGGAGAGAGGGCAGAGAGAAAGGAATGAATAGTCAGGCTAGGGCTAGGGCTTTCTTTTCTTCATTAAATTCTCGGTCAGGTTGGGTGGAAGCAGGTCGGGAGGGTTAGGGCTTTCTTTTCTACAGTAATTTCGGGTTGGGTCGGGTAAAAACCCTGGATTAGGCTTCACTTTACACAGGCGTGCGCCCGTAGGCCTTGCGCCTTAGAGCCGAGACATGTGCTTTTGTGGCCTTAGGCGCGCATGGGCCTTCCCAATAACCCTCACCAGCCCCGATCGCTAGACAGCACCCTGGTTCATATACTATATCCAGGTCATCAATGCATAGTCTCTAAACCTGTCAACAACAATTAATCATAATAGAAGAGGTTATACGACAATAGCACAATATACGGTATTTTGGGAAATGGGCTTTACACAAGAAGGGAATGAAATAATTGCATTCATAAAAATGATGAAAGCAGTATTGTTTAGAGAGAAAAAGAAAAAGAAAACTTCTTCCCCAAAGTTTTGGGCTACCAACATGAATATATTTTTTTATTTGACATTTCAAGAAATATTCTTTGTATTATTAGTAGCTTGCATACCCTTTTTAATTGTCTCAATGCATATCGTTTTGCTGTACTTGTAGTGATTCCACCAGACCTGTTAACTAGGATAATATCACTTCTAAGCAGTTGTGTATATTAGGATAATGTGTCCTGTATCTAAAGTCTCACGTGACTCTTCTTACCTACAACTGAAGTCGTCTACAGTTTCTCATAGTACAACTCATTCCTTATCATACCCGTTAAACTTTTTGCTGTACTTGTACTGATTCCACGAGACCTGTTAACTAGACCCATATCATTTCAAAGTAATTGCTTATTTTAGTATACTGTCTTGTGTCTAAATAATCTCATGCGACTCTTTTTACCTACAACTGAACTCACCTACTTCTCACAATACTAGTCATTCCTTATCATATTGGTTACTATATTGCTCGTCATCCATTTAAACATTTCACTTGAGCTATGTGCCCTTTTTTGAAAAGTTGATTTTTGACTACCCAATTAATATCTGTCCAATTTATGAACAAAATGAAAGGGCATTTCATCCTAAAAGTGGATGGAAGCAGGCATGGGTGTTGAAGACTTGAATCCTTGAGGTGCTTTTGTCGAGTTTTAAACCTTAAAGGCTCATTTGTTTCCGGCTAAAGCATAGGAGTTTGTCACAAATATTTGAGAATCACCAAGTAAAATGGATATTTTTGTTTTTTTACTAATCTTTCTCCTGAAATCATCTCCTTTGGTTGTGAAAGCTTCATGAGGCAATTATGCGGGAGGATTCTTCAGAGTATGAAGAAGGTATTATAATTCAAGAATTTCGGAAGGGATTCAAACTGGGGGAGAGACTTCTGCGCCCATCAATGGTGAAGGTGTCGTCAGGCCCAGGACCTGAAATTCCTGAAGATGATGTAGCAGTAACACCAGTGGAGGAAGACAATAGAGAAACAGAAGATGAAAGTGTTGATGACGGTGGTGATCCTGCCTAACTGTTATTTCTTGTGTTTTCTACTCGAGTTGAAACCAAATTTTGTAAAAGTGCAGCCTCAGAGCTATTATAGACGTAGGGTTATGGTTTTTGTTGTTGTTGCAGTGGGTTATCAATGAGTATTTATTTTTTCCTGAAGCGACTTTGTTGAGTCATGAAGGGACATTGTAAATTTCCTAACTGTTGATAAATTAAATGAATCAACTTTTCGAAGTTGATACATGTTTTTCATAATTTAGAACCAAATTTGCTGGCTCACATTTAGGGATGGCAATTTCTCCAGAATTCGACGGGAACCCGAATTTTTTTTTTCCGATGGGGACGGGTTTGGGGATTTAAAAACGGGGAAAGGGACGGAGATGGGAATTAAAAATATTTTTTGGTTTAATTTGGGGTCGGGTATGGATATAGTACTTTCCGTTCCGGTAAATTTTTGACCCCGATTACTTATACCCATATGTTTTTGTTTTATGAAAATGTAGACCTCTATTTGAAATATGTTATGTAGGATTAACATGAGTTCTTTGTTGTTTTGTATTGTAGACTTCTATTTAGTATTTGTATGTTTGTTTTGGATTAATATTATCTTTTTGTTATATTGTATCGTTTTCTCTAGCTGGTAGTATATTTGTTTTATGAAAATCATATTTTATTAACCTGTCTTGTATATTTTTTTGGAATAAAAATAGTTTTTTAAGTTTATAATGGACAGCAAAAATTGTTAATGGGGCAGGTGACGGGGACAGAAAAATCCGGTTCCGAAAGTGTTAACGGGACGGGGACGGAGATAAGGATAAAAAATTAAATCTGAACTGGGATGAGGACGGAAATGGGAATTAGAATACTACTCGGGAATGCGGATGGAGGATATTGTCCCCGGTTCCAACCAGTCCAGTTGCCATCCCTAATCACATTGTTTAAAATTGTCAGGCCTTTTATGTACATTTCTCCTTAAGAATGATGATTGTTGTAGAAAGGAATAGATTGTATGATTTATTATCAATAAAGAAGTACATATATATATGAGAGGCTAGCTCCTCTCTCTATTATTCTATCCGATGTGGAACTAAAGTCTACTAATACTTTAACATCCTCCCTCAAGCTGGAGCATAGATGTCAATAATATCCAGCTTTTTACAAAGAAACTGAACCCGAGGGCCTAAAAGAGATTTCGTGAAAATGTTAGCTATCTGATCGTCGGTCCTCATATGGTGAAATTTTATTAATCCCTTTCGATATTCATCACGGACAAAGTAGCGGTCAATCTCAATATGTTTTATTCTTTCATGAAATACGATATTGGTGGCAATATGGATAGCTAACTGATTGTCATACAACATATTTGCAGCGTCAGATCCTACTTCTTCTTCTCCCAACTCCTTCAGAAGATGCTGCTGATATAACACATTTGCTGTGCCATGAGCAATAGCTCGGTACTCCGCTTCTGGACTTGATCGCGAGACCACATTCTGCTTCTTTCTCTTCCATGACACTAAATTACCGCCAATACAAATTGAATAGCCAGATGTAGACCGTCTATCCATAGGACATGCACCCCAGTCTGCATCTGTAAAATATTCTAGACGAGTATGTCCCTGATGCTCCATCCGAACTCATTTTCCTGGATTTTGGGTTAGATAGCGCAGGATTCTGAGAACTCCATGCCAATGCGAAACTCGTTGAGAAGCTATAAATAAACTCGCGACACTTACGGCAAAAGAAATATCTGGGCGAGTCATGACTGCCAAGTAATTGAGTTTTCCAACCACTCAACTATATTGGTCCGGATTGGTCATCAGTGTCCCTTCATCGGGAAATAACTTTATCCCTGGGTCCATGGGTGAGGTTGCTCCTTTAGCTTGTATCATTCTGACATCAGTTAGGATGCCCAGTACATATTTTCTCTGAGACATTACAATGTGCTTCTTACCCCGTGTGATCTCAATGTCCAAGAAGTAATTCAATACTCCCATGTCCTTAGTCTGAAATTGTTCACCCAGAAACTTCTTCAGCCCTGCAATACCCTGACTGTCATCTCCCGTAATCACAATGTCATCAACGTAGACACCAAGTAATATCTTTCCAGCTGATGTCTGTCGGTAAAATATCGAATGATCCTTCTTCGATTGACACATGCCAAACCGAGTAACGTCATTTGTAAATCGACCAAACCAAGCACGAGGTGATTGTTTGAGACCGTAGAGGACCTTCCGCAGATAACATACTTTACCCTCCCTTGCAACAAATCTAGGAGGTTGCATCACATACACTTCTTCTTCAAGGTCCCCATGAAGAAAGACATTTTTCACATCTAACTACAGGAGGGGCCAATCACAGCGGACGGCTAATGCGATAAGCACTCGTACATAAGTCATTTTGGCAACTGGGGAGAATGTCTCAAAATAATCTTCACCATATGTCTGATATCCTTTAGCCACCAATCGAGCTTTCAGACGATCAAGAGTGCCATCTGGTTTCACCTTGATTGTAAACACCCACTTGCAACCGACCACCTTCTTGTCCGTAGGAAAATCCACTAAGTCCCACATATGGTTCTCTCGAAGCACGCGTATCTCCTTTTCCATAGCTGTGCGCCAACCAGGATGTTTGAGTCCTTCATCAACAGAATTGAGAATCTGAATCCCGTCAATAGTCGCTATAAAGGACTTGAGTCTGACTGGCGAGCCCATTGCAGTGCCAACAATTCAAAGGATGGTCGCGGCATGCACGATGGAGTCGAGCCGATATAACAGGCGGTGGTGAATCAGTGGAGCTGGAGGATAACGATGGTACGATGGCCGAGGGCACCATCGGTAATGTTTGTTCTGTCGGAACTGGTGAATCAATGGAGCTGGAGGAGGACGATGGAACGATTGCCGGGGGCACCATTGGTGATGCTTGTTTATCAAAATTTGTGAGACTGGCGATGCCGGTTCTGATTGGGCTGATATTTGCGGACCGTCCGACCGGAAGACTGGCTTGGCAGGAGAGTGCACCCTTACGGGGGGCTGTTGTGTTTGAACTGAAAACAACAAAAAATTCTTTTCTGGGTAAACCGTGGGAACATAATTTGTAGTTGGTGGGAGTGGAGAAAACTAAGTTTCAACAAAAGTAACGTCCCAAGACATAAAATATCTCTTCAAAGTTGGAGAAAAATAACGATACCCTTTTTGATCTTTTGTATACCCAAGAAAAATACACTTTATTGCCTTCGGATCAAACTTAGAAATAGTAGATCAAGTATCCCGAACATAACACAAGCCGCAAAATTTTTTGAGGGGTTGAGTAAACGTCTCATGATTGGGATATAACCGAAAAAATTGAGTAGTACCATTGAAAACAGAAGATCGCATCTGATTGATCAGGTAACAGGCTGTAAGGACTGCATCAGAACAAATTTTCTGGGAGTACGTGCTTGAAACATAAGGGCACGCGTTGTTTTCAAAAGGTGGCGATTCTTGCGTTTAGCCACACCATTCTGTTGTGATATGTAAGAACATAAAATTTGGTGGATGATGCCATGTCTAACCATATGAGAATTGAACTCACGAGATAAATATTCACGACCATTGTCACTCTGAAAACACTTAATAGGAACTCCAAATTGGATTTGGATTTCGGTATAAAAATTGCATCAAATATTAAATAATTCGGAGTAATTTTTCATCAAGTAGACAAAAGTGACACGTGACTAGTCATCAACAAAGGAAACAAAATACTTAAACTCCATCACAGATTCAATAGGGCAAGGCCCCCATACATCAGAGTGCACTAGCTCAAAAGGAGCTGATGCAACTTTATTTAGACTCACTGGATAGGGTCCCCGGTGATGTTTAGCCAAACTACATGACTCACAATGAAACATAACAAAAAATTCAAAGACGGATACATTTTCTAGAGTACTTGGATGTTTTGAGTCTTAAACATTGCCCAGTTTACTACAACTTAGATTTTTTGTATTGTACATAGGTTTTAGCTTGTTCAACCATTTTATTCTTTGCTAAAAGTTTTCTTTTTATTAAAAGAGCTTAGTTTTTGTTGTTGCTTTACTTGACTGAACAGACGATGGTAAACATTATGCTAGACTGAGATGAAGCCAAAATATCAAAGTTTAGTTGAAACTAAGTAAGTCATATAAAATGCTCTAGCAATGTTTATATCATGGTTTTGCGCGTTCTCAGGTAAACATGTACAGTTTCATATATATATATATATATATATATATATAGATAGAGAGAGAGAGAGAGAGAGAGAGAGAGAGAGGATCCAATAGTTGGAGGTTTTGAAGGTACCAAGTTTTCGCATAGAGGAAGCACGCATGTTACAAATATAGAGAGCAAAAAATCAAATAACTTCGAACTATAGAAAACTAATCCTATGACTCATCAAAATTGGCATCGACGCTGCTTAAACACAGGTATGATAGGTATTTATTCTTGTCTATCTCTTCCGAGTTTAGATAGAAAGATAACACAACTATAAGAATCTAACAAGCATATTTCTCCATGTGACATAGTGGGGTTATATATACACCACTTCCCGGGTTTAATAGTTCATTCCTTTCTTCCTGGTAAGAAAGAGAGCATATATGGAGCAGTATGCTTTCACTAGGCACTTGAAGTAATATTAGCCAAAATGATGCTTAATATTCTTGTAATTGTTGGTCTCATCAACTTCATTCATCACAAACAAAGTGCACCAACACAAAACCTATCATTAACCTCATTCATCAGTAATTAAGTTCAGCTAGGTTTGATTCCTTCCTACCAGACGAAAATCTTTCCAGTATACTAAGTAATATTTTTCAAATCTTCCAAAGTTTTTTTCACGTTCACTTTCCAGTATATGAGTTGAAGAGATTGAGGCTGTTTCAGTTCATTTTGTTGACATTCTGGCATGGTTCATAGAGTAACTACGTTACATTTTGGACTCGATGATCTAAACTCCTATTAACCAAGTTCTTCACATGCTTTCATAAATATAAATACAAAACAAACTCTCATAAGTAAAACTAGCTAGTCTCAGAAGAAATGCGTAGATCAATGTCACGACCCGCACCCGGATGATTGGGCACGAGTACGTGGCAACGCCCAGCATACGCCGTAACAATGACGTAGAACATTGTCTAGGTCCACAATACTATCTATCAACATCTCAAAATAATACATCATAACCTGTCAAATGATATCTCAACTCGTGATAATATAATGGCAATATCAATACTCAATCACAAGATACTATAAGGAAGAATAAACGCACGATATGATATATAGCGAATCCAAGAATAAAAGTCTAGAGATATACATCTTAACACATTAAAATAATACTAATAGTCTAGCAATCCTCAACATCAAATATAAGTCTCAAATAATAACAACTCAAAGTCTCAATAACTGGGAACAAACCCAACACCAAAAATGCTAAGTAAATATAACTAAGATAACTGGTGACACCGGCTAGACCTCCCGGTAATCACTCCTGAATGGCAGGGTCCATGGCTGTTACTCCCTCCCGCTATCCGTAATAAGTCGGACACCAATCCTTTAAATCCACTGAAAAATATTATCCAGTCATGATGGAACGAGTACAACCCAATAGCAGTTCCAAATTAATTGATAATGAAAACAATAATAGTGAATGTAATACAAGACGATAAAAACAATGAACAGATATCATAGTATGACAGAAAAGAGAGACGGGTAATCTAGAGCAATAAGGTAAACCAGTACACAATGAAATAGAATATAGAGAAGAACTGTAACTACACTAAGTATTTTGAAATACTAGATAGATATGTGATCAGTTGGGTTAAATATTGTCTACTTTAACGGGATAAACATTGGCTACTTTAACAGAATAAACATTGGCTACTTTAACAGGATAAACATTGTCTACTATCCATGTGGAAATACGAGGAACAGTATAAACATTTGACTAATATCCACACAAAAAATATGAGGAACAGTATAGCAGAAAAATAGCATATCATGACTGAGGATCCAATATGTATACTCGTAAGTGTACCATCGTGTCAGGAATCAAGTAAGACATTACTAAACTTATATTATAGTAATTATCAAATAATGGAAACTATCAGAGAATGTACTTGTCTATGGTCCAAAGCAATGAATATCAAACAGTGTCCGTCTCGGTGTCTCAAAGACCTAAATATGAATTACAAGTCAAACAATATTTTGGAATTATAAACATTCTAAACTAGCTTGAAACCAAGGTTCAAAAATTCGGTATTGGTATCGGTATCGGACAGTTTGTATAAGTATCCGTATCGGTAGTATCGGCAGTATCGACGGTATCAGATTGGAGTATCAAATTTTTTGGTATCGGCTGTATCGACAATATTTAAATAATTATTAATAAATTAGTAAAAAAAAATAGAATTTTTTTTACATATTTATGCATTATTTAAGTATTTTTTATTTTATTTTTATTATAGTTGAATAAAACAATAGTCATCATGTGTATGTCTGTAGAAGAATTTGCCTCTATTTATAGTTTTTTTTTGTCTACTATTTTGATTCTTCATTATTGTTCTTTGTTGGATTTGATATGTCTGGAATCAATTTCTACTTTTTTTTAGCTTTTTGTAGAACATCTACTTTGTTAAAGTTCCTGTGATGATCTGATTTGATCTGATTTTTTTCTATATCGGCCCGTATCGGTCCGTATCGGCTAGTATCGGCCAATATCGGCCAGTATCGGTCTCGTATCGGTCCCGTATCAGCCGATACAGACCGATACGAAATTTTATGTACCAGTTTCGGCGATCCCGATTTTTTTGGCCGGTATCGGATCGGCCAAGGCCAGATCCGATCCGATACGGCCGATACGTATCGGTATCGGCCGATACTTTAAACCTTGCTTGAAACTAGGTCTCTAGGTTAATACTAGGTCAAACTAAGTCAATACCTTGATTCTAGGTTCATACTAGTTAATATTTAAGGTTTATTAATTAATACTAATAATTACTAGTTAATATTAAGTATACTAAATAATACCTTATACTATATATCATAATATATATAGACTCTATATAACCAATAACTTAAGAGTATGTTAACTAAATTACCATAACTTACTAATACCTAACCCACTATCTCAAGGTAAACCCATTACCTTAACTAGACTCCAATACCTAGACACTTGCCCTATTCCTTAATACCAATAACTTAACATAGACTAATATATACTTGCACGCATACCCCTAGGTACATAATGAACATGTGGGCACTGAACCTACTGATACTATTAAGTATCAGTCCTCTCCATTAAGATACCAAACCCACACCTATGTTGCCCGGACTCCCCACTTTAGGAGAAGTACTCGTGTCCATCGGATAGGACATGGGTATGGGTATGAAATCTGTATCCGATCCTCCATAGTGACAATCGGATCCTTCATGATCCTTTATGGTGATAATCGGAAGACTAGTAGTGAAGTAGATAGTTTATTTTAATATGGATGATTGGTAGTAAAGTTATGAAAACTTACAAATTTAATTACATGATATCTTTTTTATGAAATCATGCAAATTTAATTAAAAACTTAAATATATAAAATAATGCAAACTTTATTACACATGTCTTTTTATGAAATCATACAAATTTAATTAGAGAGTTTTTTTTTTTTATGAGACCGTGCAAATTTAATTACATGTCTTTTATAAAGACATACAAATTTAATTACATGATGTGTATTTTTATGAAACCATATTCAAATATATTTATTTTAATAGTCATATCCCTGTATACATATCCAAAATTTGGATTCTTTTTAGCCGAGTCCGTGTGTCCTTCAATTATGAGTTTGAAGGACCCGACTCTTGGATATGTACCCATACCCGACACTCGTATCCGAGTCCAGGTAACATAGACCCACACTCTGGTATCAGACCTCCCCTTGCTCCTGTGGCAACTGCAACTGCTTGCAGTTGCAACTCCACCCTCAACCTGGACACTAGACCAACCATAGTACACCAATTTGGTATCATACATGATACCAACACACTTCAATGCACAACCCCCACCAACTCACCTAACTGTTTGCTACAAGAGATCTCTGGACACATGGTTCAACCTGAGTACAACATCCACAGGTTTCTGCTAATTCTCTAAAGTCCACACCTAAACTAGTACCATGCAGTTCTTGCACTGAAACACACCTCATACCACTGTCTATTGGACACCTACAACTGATACCTCTCCATATCACCACTATAACACACATTCACTGATACACGGGTTCACACACATATCTTCACTCCCATCACTTGGTATCTCATTGATACCACCCTTCCTACTACCTGACTTGGCCTTCACAAAATTGTTGCACCAACTGAAACCAGGTGCACACATTCCATCAGTACACACAGGTGATACTCCACTGTGTATCTAATACTCCACTCCAAAACCAAACCCCCACCTGGATTGCAATGCAAAATAACCCCTTGAACCCCCCCTGATACAAGCAGCAACCCACATATACCTGGACTCTTAGACATATACTGGCCACACACACAGAACACACCAACCCGAGCACCACACACACATATTCTACCCTGCACCTGCACTTATTAAATATACACACACGTATACTACTGCACCAACTGCCATTCCCCAACTCCTCCCTCTACTACAAACCAGACACCAACACCCACACCAACATACATATAACCTGCTACACCATCCCACAGCAAACCACATCACCATCAACCACAGCAAAACCTGCTGTCTCCTTCACCAACTGACACACACAATACCATCAACCACAATAGATACAAAGCAATCAGCCCGACCAACACAACAATATTGGCAGCCAAAACCCGACTGTGAACTCACCCCTCCTTGCTGCATTGCACAGGAACCACAACACTAACTCAGCGACTACAAAACTTTCCCCCACACTGCACAGCAGTGAACACTGTCTGAAACCCGACCCCTTTGTCCATGCTCTGCACAGCATATTACAACAGAAATTTGAACATCACATTTCCACCCTCATTCATATGCAACCAACTACAATCCACAACATCAACAACAACAATACCTCTAACCCGACTGCCTCTCTTAAGTAGCAGCTGCTACAAGACCAATAACCCCCCCTTCCTTCATATATATATATATATATATAAACTCTTAAATATATATACTAATATCCATATACGTAGATATACATATAATACACTATATGAGCACACCACAAGCCACAAACCAAACACTTGGTGTGCAATTGAGATACACACCTGTATCGACTCCGATATGCACGATATGCATCCAAATTAGCCACACCAATGCAAAACCAACCATCAAATCGCTTAATATATATATAATATGATATATAATAACTAGAATATATATAACTAATGCACTAATTAAAGTGTTAACATCAAATAACTAAAAAACCCTAAAATACCGATACGCACCATGGCGTATCGCGATACGCACTTCCCGTATCCAATTGTGGACACGTACACTCTAGTAAATCATGAATCACTCTAAAATTACTAAGAAATCATTCCTCCAAACACCTAATGGTCTAAATTCGAATTTTTTCCAATTTGGCCACAAAAATCAATGTAACTATCACAATAGACCCTATTACATCCTAGTTCTTCTCCCAAAGGGTGGTACTTGGCCATGGGTGGATTCCTAAGGGTCTAATACTACAAATTAATCATGAAATTGAGAGAAAATATGGATTATACCTATTGGGAGTCGAATTCTAATATTTTTTTTTTGAATGGACATGAAATGCACACAAGCTCATAGAATCCCCTCTCCAAGTAGTGCTCCTTGCAAACCAAGCTCCTAGGCCTCATTGGGAATGAATATGAGTAGGAAATGCGAGGAAATTGAGTGGAATTGGTGGGGGTTGGTCTCAATTTGGGGAAGAACTATATTGGGAATGAAATGTAATATGAAATGACAAGTGGAGGAGCTATTCTCCCTATAATTAGGGTCGGCCACCCCCCCTCCCCTCCCCCACCCCCCACCCCTTTGGTCAATGCAAAAAGTCCATAATACCCCTCAATGGTTGTCATGAAGGTTTAATTAATTATGGGGAAGGTTCTAATCTAAATGGAAGGAATATTCTATCTATTCTAACTAATCCAATGAGTCAAATCATGGCTAATCTAATTAATTGAACCAATGGTCATGTCAAGTCTAGTTAGATCCACTTGGGCCTATATGTAAGGTGCTAACTAGGTCCAATAGACTAGTCCAACTAACTAGTTAACACAAAGCCCAATAATATATATATATATATATATATATATATATATATATATATATATATATATATATGATAGTAATACCAATAACAATAATAATAATATTACTAATATAATTATCAATAATTATTAAATGACAACAATACTCCTAATATGGAAAAGTGGTGGTTACAATCGCCAGCCTCAATATTCTCCCCGAGAGCAGAAGCATCAGGTGTATGCAAGCTCCCCCACAAATGAGTTGATTATGTGTTTGATACTCTTGACTCAGTAAGCACAATCTCAAGCATATATTCCAAATTCCCTTCTGTTTCAAGCCCAAGCCAGGCATAAATCTAGTTCAAACAGTCTCTCCCAAGAACAACTTTCTGGTATTATCTCCTCACTTCATAAAAGTATCAAGTTTTTGCATAGAGGAAGCAGGCACGTGGCATAAAAACGAATTCAGGGGCTTGACTGAAAACTTTGTACTAAATCAGCTCTTAGGGCGATGGAAATTGGTATATGTTTCTCATTACTTTACAAAATGTGTAGTTTTTCTTTTTTCTTTGCCATATTAGACCTTTTTTACATGCTACATCCTTCTATTCTTCACAAGTTATGCCATGGTCCGACTATATTATACAGATGGTTGTGTATCAAGGTTCACAGTATCTTCTTGTCTATCCGGTAGATGGGATTAGTTATGAGCTCCTAATACGAGTTTCAATATATTGAAGGGACAATAGCTATTGTGCATTATAAAAGAAACCTTTTATTTTATCAACTTTATGAAAATATTTTTTTGAGAAACTGCCAATTGAAGAATAAGTTTCATATGACCTTTGGTGAAAGGTTCAACATCACAGAACATAAGTATAATTTTAGTAAGATGAACTCCAGCTTGTAACTTTTCATCTCCGAGAGATGCTCCAGTTGTATGTATTAAGAATTTATTCATCAATTTTACTAAAGCCTATTCTTTATTTCTACTTTTTCTTGTCTTATTTGCAGATCTCAAGATTGTTAGTTTCTAATAAAAGTTATTAACAATGCTAAACCATCCTGGTGAGTCGGGTACCTGACACAATGTTTCAATTGAGACGAAGATACAAAATTATATGGACAATGAACTGAATACATAAGGGACTTATTTCCTGCTGCTGTATACAAGATTTTGGCAGATCTTGTCACAAGGGTACGGACGTCTATTAGTTTTTCGTTGGATTTTCCTTTATGGGCTTGATGCTTTATCAAAATAAACTGCATAGTGCATTATTACATTTGTTTCTTTCAGTTGTCTAGAATTGTTAAAGAACTTAGTAACAAAATTTTGAGATCATATACCAGTTGGCATCCAAATTCAGTCACAATGTTGTACATTTTTCATGGCCTTAAGCAGACTTAGCAGAGTAGTAGATATAAACATATTGGTAACCATTTCCTCTTTTACAGGACCCAAGAAGCAATTTTCTAGAATCGCAAATAGAATTGGCCTGTTATACTCTTCATATCCTTCAGAACTTGTGTATTTGTTATTAGAGATCTTCCATTTGCAGGAACCTTGTGTTTTTAATGCCATTGGCATGGAACAGTCTGATGATTCATTTGTTGATGTTTCGGGCTCCTTAAAGTTGTAGTTGGAGTATAACTAGAAAGCTTCTTGTTGAAATTAGTTGATTATTTTATTGATTGTCTCATTGGCATTATATAGCCTTACAGTCATTAATACAATGATCTCAATCATTATGACAATAATCTCATAATGGAATATCCTGTGACATATTCTGGCATCCCAAATATGTCCTCAGGATATTCCCATGTGCTTATACTATACTTAAATATGACACCCAACATACCATATCAACACTCCCCCTCAAGATGGGTGAAAGATATTCACTAAGCCCATCTTGTCACATCCTCTAATCATGCTCACTGAGGCGAGTCCCTTGGTTAGTCCATCTGCTACTTGATCCCTGGTTGGAACATGGCCAAGCTCCAGTAATCCACTATCCAACTTCTCTTTGATGAAGAATCTATCAATCTCGATGTGTTTGGTCCTGTCATGCTGTACTGGATTGTTGGCGATAGTAATAGCTGACTGATTGTCACACCACAGCTTCATCTTGGCTCCTTGATCCAGCTTCAGCTCCACCAGCATATTCTTCAACCATAGAAGCTCTGCAACTCCCAAGGCCATAGCTCTGTACTCTGCTTCAGCTGTCGATCTGGCCGCCACAGACTGCTTCTTACTCCTCCAGGAGACCAAGTTACCTCCTATAAATATGCAATATCCCGAGGTAGACCTTCTGTCATCAGCACAACTAGCCCAGTCAGAATCACAGTAGCCCTCGATGCTCACGTGATTGTTCTTCCTGAATATTAGTCCCTTCCCGGGAGCACCTTTCAAGTACCTCAGAATCTGGTACACTGCATCCATATGACCCTTCCGTGGGTCATGCATGTAGCGGCTCACCACACTTGCTGCAAAGCAGATATCAGGACGTGTGTGGCTCAAATAGATCAACTTGCCAACCAGTCTCTGGTATCTGTCCCGATCAACTGGTTATCCAGCCTCAGCATCAATCTTGAACCTCTGATCTATTGGTGTCGCTGCAGATTTGCACCCCAACATCCCAGTTTCTGTGATAAGGTCCAGTGCATACTTCCTTTGAGAGAGAACAATCCCCTCTGCTTCTCGAGCAATCTCAATCCCAAGGAAGTACCAAAGAAGGCCGAGATCCTTCACCTCAAATTTTTTGCCAAGCTTTCCTTTGAGTTGGGCGATGTCCTGCTCATCATCTCCTGTGATAATCATATCGTCCACATACACCGCAAGCATGGTGATGTGGCCTCCACTCCTACGGAAGAACACAGTATGATCAGCATTGATCTGCTGATATCCCATTCCTATCATCGCCCTTCTGAATCTGTCAAACCACGCTCGAGGAGACTGCTTCAGTCTATAGAGGGACTTCTTCAACCTGCAGACCTTGCCTACTGTCTGATTGGTGCCAAATCCTGGTGGTATCTCCATGTACACCTCCTCCACTAGATCTCCGTGAAGAAACGCATTCTTCACATCCAGTTGGTGTAGCTTCCATCCACCATTCGCTGCCAGAGAAATCAGAGTCCTGACAGTGCTCATCTTTGCAACTGGTGCAAAGGTCTCGTCATAGTCGATGCCGTACGTCTGACTGTATCCTTTGGCTACTAGTCGAGCTTTGTAGCGCTCAACCTGTCCATCTGGGTTCTGCTTCACGGTAAAGACCCACTTGCATCCAACTGCTCTCTTCCCCTCTGGCAGTCTCACAAGCTCCCAACTCCTCGTGCATTGTCGCTTTCCACTTTGGATCGTTCTTGGCAACCTGCCAATTGTTAGGTACAGTAATACTATCCAAAGATGCTATAAATGCTCCATGAGAAGAAGGGATATGGTCATAAGAAATAAACTGAACAATATCCCAACCATATCTGTTTGGAGGATTTTCTGCATTGCTGCGAGTGGTCCTCCGTACAGATAGTAGTGTGGGAGGAGTAGAAGTAGGAGAAATGATATCTTATGAAGGAGGGGGTATCACCTGAAGGGGGTTGGTGTCGGTGCCTCAGGAGTTGGGACGAATACAGGCAAGGGACTTGGCACTGGCATTGTCGGTACTGGTCCTGCAGTTTGCTTCTTTCTCCTGCTGTAGGTAAGTAACTCTCCCTGAGCCGTAGGCCTAACACCTTCACCTTCTTGTCCCTTCTCCGTGCCTCTATGCCAAACTTCTAAATCGGTTACCACCAAGTTCTCCATCTCCCCCTCTCGCCTAATACTGGCAGTATTAGGCGTGTTGTGTGAAGTTCCGTCCTGGCGGTAGTATGGCTCATGCTCCCGAAAGTGGACATCCATACTGACAAACTTCTTCTTCTCTACTGGACTCTAGCACACATACCCCTTCTGGGTCGCCGAGTAGCCTACGAAGATGCATTTGACCGCTCTAGGGTCAAGTTTCCCAACTGATGGCATGTTGTCCTTCACAAAACACACACACCCAAACATCTTCAGTGGGAGTATCCCACTATTATTGCCTTGCAATACCTCACATGGGGACTTCCAACCGAGGACCTTCGAGGGCATCTTGTTGATGAGTTGAGCTGCTGTCAACACTGCATGCCCCCACAGACTCTGTGGGACATTCATGTCGATCATCATACTTCTTGCGACCTCCAGAAGGTGTCTGTTTTTCCTTTCTGCAACTCCATTTTGTGCTGGTGTGTATGCACAGGTGGTCTGATGCTGTATTCCGTGTGCTGATAAGTATTCTGCAAGCGTCCTGTTGGTATACTCCGTTCCATTGTCAGACCTCAGTACCTTCACAACTGCTTTGTACCGAGTCTGGACATGCTTATGAAAATCCCAAAAACAAGCAGGTACATCATTCTTATTTTTCATCAAATATAACCAGGTAACACGAGAGGCACACTCAATGAAAGAAACAAAGTACTTATAACCATTCATAGTGTTAGTAGCACATGGACCCCAGATATCAGAATGTACTACCTCAAAAGCAAAAGTGCTCCTATGACCCGTGCCAACATATGAGCTCCTAGTAAGTTTTCCTAACTCGCACACATCACATACTAATTTCTCTTTATTTATTTTTGCATAAATCTCTGGATACAACTTACTTAGAGTATCAAAGAAAGAATGTCCCATCCTCCGATGATGGAGTATCATGGTATCCTCAGTCCTCTGCTGCAGTCCTTCCATGCCAGCCTTCTCTGCCATAGATACCAATGCTGAGTCCAGTCCTTCTCGATCTAGGTACCACAGTCCCTCATGCCAAGTGCCAGTCCCAAGTCTTCGTCCTGTCCCTTTCTCCTGGAAGGTCACCTTAGGAATATCAAAAGAAAATGCATTTAAGTTGGAGGATTATAGAACTAATGGACAAGAGACTGTCTGGAAAGGATGGAGCATGTAAAACATTGGATAATCTTACTGAACCTGTACAATTAACAGTACACTTACCGACCACTGGCTGGAAAGTGCCATCAGTTGTCTGAATGCTGTCTGCTGATGCTAGGTGAGTGTAGGAAGAAAACTCACTAGCATTCCCCGTCACATGCCGAGATGCTCCTGAGTCGATAATCCAGTCTGATGATTTAAGGGAAGAGATAGACGCAAGGGCAAGTGATTCGTCAGTACCTTCTGATGGATGGGCATACATGGCAGCGTTGTCCCTAACAAAGAATGAGGTGGACGCCTCCTCTGTTCTACTCCTCATGTCTCCCAGTGCCTGGTCCTCCACAGTAAAGGTGCCATCAGCTTCTCCGTTCCCTTCTGATATCAGGAGGTTCGCCCGATAACCTCCTCGGCCTCCTCGTCTACCCCCTCGACCACGACCACGTCCTCCATTATATCCTCGTCCGCCGAACGGTCCTCGTCCACCACCTGAATCTCTCTCCCTAGGTGGTTTGGTACAAGCATACCGATGATGACTCATCTCCCCACAGTTGTAGCACTGCCGGTTATGCTGCCAGGGTTCTCCCTTAGATCCTGTGTTACCTGAGCTGGTGATCGCTAGTGCTGACTTTGCTTCGGAGGGACCACCTGTCCCGGCTTGCAGCCTGATGCGTGTCTCCTCCTAGATCATGGCTGAGATAGCCTCCTCAAGGCTAGGGATCTTTGGTTGGGCTAGAAGTAGGGCCGTCCTCTGTGCGGAAGCTGCAGTCAGCCCTTTGAGGAACTTCGTCGTCCTCTCCTGCAAACACACCTGTCTCTCCTTACACTTAGGGTCCCCGCAGCTCGCCTGATCTGAGGAGTGATCATAATCCAACCACAAACGCTCCAACTCCGTGGCATACTCATGCACCGTCTTCTCTCCCTGTACGGTGTCATCAATCTCCCCCTTTATCTGGAAGACCCGTAAGTTGTTCCCCACACCATCATAGGTCCTTCTCAACTTCTCCCACACATCTTTCACCATCTCAATACCGTCTACTGTGGCGGCAATAGACTGGACTAAGGAGTTGAGAAGCCAGATGTAGATCACCATATGAGTGGACTTCCACTCATCGCGTCCTGTCGAGCCCTCGTCCGGATCTGTCGTCTCGTCCGTCAGGAACCCCTCCATGTTTTTTCCTGCGAGGGTTCTTCTCACCCGCCGTGACCAACTCAGATAGGTGGCTGGTCCATCTAATTTCAGATCGATGGAGGGAAGCTTCAACTCCGGCGACGTTCGTGTCATGTTCTCACCAGCCGACATCGTCAACAACTTCATCAACGTCGCCACCTCTGCAGAATCTAGCTTCTTGATGATCTCCTCCATCGATGCGTCGTCTATCCAATCACGTCACGTCCGCTCCACGACTCACGCTCGTCCTCGTCGTCCGCTCCTAGATCCGAACATGTCCTCCCTTTTTTTCAGATCTAGGCATCCCTATTAGGCGTTGTCTCGTGCTGGTGCGGAGGAGGTGGCAGCACGCATGTCACAGCCGCCGTCGCAGCAGCAGCAACAGTCGCAGCAGCCGCAGTAGTAGCCACAGCAGCAGTAGTAGCCGCAGCAGTAGCGGGACGGGGCAGCAACAGCGAAGGGCGGCCTGCGAAGAGCGGAGAAGTGAAGAAGGGGGGGGGGGCGTGGAAGAGTTCGGTGGAGGAGATCTAAGAAATCCTCCTGTGGGTTTGTGGAAGCTTGGTGACGGCTAGGGTTTGTGGAAACTTGGCTCTGATACCATGTTGAAATTAGTTGATTATTTTATTGATTGTCTCATTGGCATTATATAGCCTTACAGTCATTAATACAATGATCTCAATCATTATGACTATAATCTCATAATGGAATATCCTGTGACATATTCTGGCATCCCAAATATGTCCTCAGGATATTCCCATGTGCTTATACTATACTTAAATATGACACCCAACATACCATATCAACACTTCTACGAGCATTTCATCATGGAATGAGCTTTGGCTATCATCAACGTCCTAGGTGCCCAACTCTGGAAGGGTCTCCAAGTGACAACTCCCTCCGGTTTTCCAATCTCCAAGTTACCTTTTGAACAATTCGAAGACATTGTATCCCCCTGTCTTTCAGGTATTCGATTCGTGCGCATTGCTATCCACCTGAATGCCTTGGGAGTAAATTTCTTAAAATTTCCCAGTCTATCATGTATTTAAAGTTTTGTTTCTGCAAGTTGTCATACTGTATATAAATTATAATATGTTATGTTTCGTTCGTGATATAACTGATAGGATTTAAACTTCAATGGATAGTCTGATTCTTGAATATTCTAATTTTAGATTTCCAGAAAGAGTAGAGAGAGATCGGAATAGTGAGCCCAGTAAAGGACCAGGGGCACTGTGGGTCTTGCTGGACCTTCAGGTGATGTTTCTTTCTATGAGTTAATGTGGAAACTAACAAATGTTTTAATATGATTTGATACTGTTAGTTCATAGTTGTATGTGCGATGATCTCTTTTATGTTGGAACTAAAAAGGACTTGGACAATTTTCAGACAAGGGATAAGGTTTAATACTAGTGTTGCATGAGGTCCATGAATTATGTTGCATAGGTACTTCAATGGAGGTGTCGTACCAGTGTCATTGTCAATTTGTAAGTGTCATTGCCAGATACATACTAATACTTTAAGAGTACCCATTTTAAAAGCAACTATCTACAGGCATATCATGATAATATATATATATATATATATATATATATATATATATATATATATATATATATATATGTGTGTGTGTAGTTTTTTTTTTGCATGTCCCTTAAACCTGTCATTCTTTTAGTATATATTTTGTTTTACTTACAATGTATTTTTTAAAATTTTTGTTTGCAGGATCACATAGACAACAGACAAATTTTGGAGGAAAACATTCATATCATGAGATCTGTTGTAGGCTAATTTTTTTGGAAGACATTCAATTCATGTGTTTTAGTTTACACTACAGTTATCTAGCTTGAATACAGTTCGTTTGTAGAATACAATAAATTTTTTTAATGGGCTACTTGAAGTTGTTAAAATATTGCATTATTGGATTATTTTATGAAGAGATATTTGAAGACATTGTATTATATATCATGTTGTGTTCACGGTAACTTCTTGTCATTTGTTCTCAAGTTCTTTGATTATAAATTTCAATTTTTGTATGTTCTTTTTTGAAATAAGATTTTTACATTTATGTTGGAAAATATATGTGAAAATAAAAATTAATATAAATAAATATTAAAAGTATAAATTAGATTTTGTGACATCAAATTGTGTAGTAAGAAGCATTTTTATAAAAAAAAAAAATTAACAAAGAACTTGACTTTTGGCAACATAGGATATGTTGCCAATGTATCATCTTTCTGCGACACATAAGTCACTTGTCGTCAAAAATTATTTTAAATAAAAAATATGATATGTCGCCAAAAGTGCTTACATTCCGCGATGTGTTATTTAATATTGCAAAAATGCTTTGGCGACACAAATCTAACTTTGCGCTACATATTGCTTATGTCGCTGAACATGTATTTTGTTGTAGTGATCGTTGCTGGAGTGGGGATAGTTCTTATTTCTCCTGACAAGCTGCTCATTCATCGTGCATATTTTCTCAGAGAACCATGCTCCAACAATGTGGCAGAATATAATGCTTTGCTTATTGGTTTTCAGTTAGCCAAACAACTGGATGTCCAATATCTTGAAGCCTATGGCGACTCTAAGCTGATAGTCAATCAAGTTAGAGGCAAGTATGAAGTTCGTCATGAAGACCTTATTCCTTACTCTGAAGCCACGATTGAGTTGGCTTTAACTTTCACCGTCTTCTACATTGACTACGTGCCCCGACTTCAGAATATGGAGGCAGATGCGCTCGCTAGACTGGCGGGTTCTCTGGCCATCCCACTAAGAAGACAACATTCAATCACGGTGAGCGGTCGAGAGTTGTTTTGTGCCAAGAACAATTTACACATCGAAAGCAGCTTCGGGGTGAAGTCCACCCCTGGTTCTGAGGATTGGAGGCTTCCTTTTATAGACTACGTAGCTTATGGAATTCTACCAGATGACCCGAAAGAAGCTACCTCTATCAGAAGACGCTCGCTTCGAATTTATTACGATGCAACATCCAAGATGTTGTATCGTCGCTCATATGATGGACTCCTATTGCGATGTCTTTCAGACCTGGAAGCAAGACGAGTACTCCATAAAGCTCACGATGGTGTTTCTGGAGAACACCATCCAGGCCCTAAACTACAAGATAGGCTCAAAAGGCTGGGTAACTATTGGCCTACTATGGTAGCCGATGCTATAGACTATGCTCGTAAATGCAAAGCATGTCAAATCCATACTGATTTCATCCACCAACCATCAGAGTTCTTACACCCGACGACTGCATCCTAGCCTTTTGAAGCTTGGGGGATGGACATTATTGACCCTATTAACCCTACATCATCCAGGGGTCATCGATTTATCCTAGCTATAACTGATTATTTCTCCAAATGGGTTGAAGCAGTACCATTGATTGAAGTGAAGATATCCAATGTGATTAGCTTCGTTAAACACCATATCATCTATCTCTACGGTGTTCATCAGAGGATAATACATGACAACGTGCCGCAATTTGCTAGTCAAGCATTCTATCGACTTTGCGACAAGAATCAGATCCAAAATGTGGCATCTACTACATATAATCCTGCAGCTAACGGCTTAGCTTAAGCATTCAATAAAACCATAATTAAGCTCCTTAAGAAGTTTTTTTGTCCAACAAGCGTGATTGGAACGAGAAGCTTGCAGAATGCTTATGGGCTTACCGTACAATGGTACGAACTCTAACCGATTGTACGCCATTTTCTCTGGTCTACAGATGTGAAGCGGTCATTCCTCTCGAGATCCAGATCCCCTCTCTCATAATAGTTATCGTTAATGAGCTAACAATTGAGAATAATGATAGATTGCGACTACAAGAATTAGAAGCATTGGACGAGAAGCGCTTAAATGCTCAACAACATATTGAGTTATATCAAGCACGTATCTCCAGAGCTTTTAACAGAAAAGTCAAAGAAAGAATATTCCAAGTCGGTGATCTCGTCCTTACGGTGCGAAGACCAATGGTCATAACTCACAAAAGCAATGGCAAATTTCAGGCTAAATGGGAAGGCCCTTTCGTGATGGAATCAGTATATTCTAATGGTTCTTATAGGTTTGCAAAGTCTAACGAAGATTTGCTTATGATGCCTATTAATGGCAAACTCCTCAAAAGGTACTATGTATGAGCCGGAGTTGTGCTCTTTCTCCCCAGCAGATCATGTATAAATGTACAGTGTGACATTTATATCATCAGCAGTGTATATTATAATCACAATCAGCAAAGTGCATCTCATATCAAACTATTACCTGTGTTCAAGAGTCTTGAATATGTTTAGGTAATGGGTCCTCAAAATTTTCTAGTAGAGTCAGATCTACAAAAAAAATGATCATGTCCATATCACCTATACATTATTTTCTTCCACAAATATATAATATATCATGTCCATATTACCTCTGATAGTATTTTTATCTTCAAACTTGTTACCCATACTTGGTATAAGTATGCCATGAGTATCGAGTCCACTAAATTATTTCCACTAAAATATTCTGTCATGTCCACATCACCTCTGAGCAGATATATACAATGGAGTTTTCTTTGAAGAACCTATGACATCCCTATTATTTCTGAGGGTGTTATCTATCCCAACTTATTATCCGTATTTTATATCAGAATACACAATGTATAGTGAGTCTGCAAAACTATTATGACATTTCCGATTTCATCTTTCAAACCACAGAAAGAAAATAAACTTCTTCATTTATAAAATGGGGAAAAAGGACAACAATACAAGTTTCAAGGGAAATCAAGATCATCCCAATCACTATTGTTCACAAAAATCGTAAGAGCATATAGAATACAGACACTCGAATATGCAAACACTTGACGGGTGGCTTGTCCTCTAGCTTGCTCTTCTTGTCTCCCCGAGTCAGCAACAGGAGCATGAAGACCACGGACTTTAGTTTGGGGTTAGATGAATCCATCTAACAAAGGGCCAAAGAGATCCTGAACGATTTTTGCCTCACGCAGTTGGCCAGAAGATGCTTCCTTCTTCTCTTCAGCAAGAGGCATCACAATATTGGTAGGAGCATGGCCGGAGTTAGTCTTGGCCGGAGAAGAAATGGTCATCTTGTCTGTTTCACTTGCCCTCTTCTTCGAAGTATTCTGGGAAGCCATTTGACAATAGCAAATTTGTACGAGGAGTTGAGAAATGAACAAATGACTCTAGTATTTATAAAGGGGGAAGATGACGGTTCAAATTCTCGTGCACAATCCGTAAGTGAAGGGAAATGATGGTTTGTTTCCCTAGGTGGACATATAGCCCAAAGGTCAGCTGTTGGGATTCTATGTATTTGTTCGAGGATTTCCGCATGCGCACTTTCAGTCCTTTGATAGAAAAGTCCAGTCCTCCTTAATGCGTGGGGTTAATGTGTTCCTTTTCTTGGATTGAGATAGAAATTAATCAATCAGCAGTACGCAACAGCAAAGCAGAATCAAGCCAAGAATTTTATTTGTGCATAATCATGATTACATATGATGGAAATCTATTACATCTGGATTTTTATTATAAAATCATGATTACATATGATGAAAATCTATTACATTTAGATTTTCATATGATGGAGATCTATCACAGAGCTATCCCCAATCCTCATTATAGGTCTCGGTATATGGGGGCCACCTACCTGTACTCAAGGACAACGTTAGAGGGCTTAATGCAACGCTCAATGAGCCCTCCAAACATCAAATGCATCATGGCAGGAGGATACATGTCACGACCCTCACCCGGTATAGGGGCACGAGTACGTGGGTACGTCCAGCCTATGCCGCAACATCAGCGGTAGAACATTGTCTATGTTAACAATACTATCTAAATATCTCACACAATATATATAATGGTACATGTCAATGATATCTCAACTCTAATTGGAGGACAATATAATGGTATAATTATAATTGATATTCAATCATAATATAAAACTAAAGGAAGATGAATGCAAGATATGGAATAGAGAAAGAGTCACAAACTCATAATACAATACATCCAAGACCAATAGTCTAGCTACAACCCAAATCTCAAATAATATATACATTCCAATGTCTAAAACTAAAATATATATACAATAGGCTAATGGAAATCTAAGTTGCCTCAATAGCTGGCACTAAATCCTCAGGCGGCTCGCCATCTTGTGGCCCGTAAAAGGTGGGACACATCTCCTCTAACCACTCGTCTAAAAAAATCTATCCAGTCAGGATTGGAACGAAGTACAACCCAATAGTAGTTTCAGTTAGTTGATAATAACTATAAACAGAAATAGAGAAAGTAATATAAGACGAGAAACAATGAACAATATCATACTATGGTAGAGAATAGATAGATAAACTAGAGCAATATGGTATACATTGATCATAATAAAATAGAATAAAGAAAATGAAATAGAATATGGTGAAGAACTGTAACTATACTAAGTGTTTGAAATACTAGTTAGATATGTGATCGGCTTGGGTTGAACATTGTCTACTTAAACGATGGATAAATATTGTCTAACTTAAACATTGAACATTGTCTAAGCTTTGATCACATATCTCGCTAATATTTTCCCTTTCTTCGACTAGTACAATAGATCCAACCATGACATGTTACGATGCAAGATACTCAATGAACTTTGTCTAATATTAAACTTTGTCTAATGTTAAATATTGTCTAAACCGTACGAGAAACAATGAAATAATAAATAACATCTCATGACTGAAGATCCATGTGTATACTAATCCGTGTACGAATGTGTCAGGAATCAAGTAATACATTTCTAAATACTTGCATTATAGTAATTATCAAATAATAAAAACTATAAGAGAATGTACTCGCCTGTGATTTAGAGCAATGAATGTCAAACTGTGTCTGAACAGGAGTCAAAGTGTCCTAGATATAGGAATATAAGTGTTAAAGGTTGATTTAAAAATAAAAACATGCATAACTAGTCCATGGTGATGATTCTAGGTCAATTCTAGGTCTGTACTAGGACATACCAGCTAATACTAGTCAAACTAGGCCATTACCTTGCTACACTAGGTTTTCTAGGTCATATTAGCAATTACCTTAATAAAACAAGTTATACTAGCTAATAAAGTAATATATATATATATATATATATATATATATATATATATATATATATATATATATATATATATATATATATATAATATGGTCTTTTTACAACCAATATCTTATTCTATCTTAACCAAATCTATTACCTCGACTTACCTAGCATACCTTGAGGTACTAGTATCCTATTTACCCATACTAGTGTATTGGTAATACCTTAACACTACCCCCATAGCTAATACCTTGGTGACAACTCCATCACCAAACCTTAACACTAATACCTCTGTACCATGCTCTAATACTAAGCTGATACTCCTACAGGTTGTACTAACCTCTCAACACCACACCCCCAAGTGTGTACAGACACCCTAAGCTTGTGCTCAAGTGGTATACACTTGAACAAATTCTAAAACCAAGTTGCAATACTCACAATCACTCTCCTACATTGGCACTGTACATCACTTACCCCTAACTATTTTGTAATTTGGAACTGCATAAATGCACTCATTTCCTTCATTCATGCTCAACTCTATACCCAGATTTTCCAGGTATGAATGCACTTGCACTCTAATTTCTAGGATACACCCACTCCCTTGTTGTACCCGAGGTTGCAGCAACCAAGTTCTCTCCCACCCCCATTCATGTTACTACTGCTGCTACTACTATCTCCAATACTTATGCTCTATGTCTGAACTGGCCTGATGTCCCTTTAAACCCGAGCCCTTCACTTTTTCTTGAACACCCCAATGCCTTCAACAATATTCTAAGATGAGCAACCCTTGCTCAGGTCTGAACACCCCACTGATATTCTAATTGGTCCACCCAACCCTCTTGATCCTGGCACATAGAATACTCACTTCACTGATACCAACCTATATATAACACCTACACTCACACACCTGGGTACTTGGCACTAGCACTTACCCATATGGTATAATTTGGTATCAGATCTGATACTACCCTCAACACACTTAACTCAACTAATAATTTGTTATACCCTATCAAGGAACTCACCCCACACTCCCTCACATACATGTTGCCTACTGGTACACTTCTAACACTGAACACAGTCAACATATGTTCCCTTTGTAACACTACTGACACTAAAACACAATAGGATAAAAAGAAGACACTACATAATACACCACCTCATAATACCACAGTGTTAGATCCTTAGATAATTAAGTTCCTACAGACTCAAGCTCATACAACACCAACTGATCATACATTCAAACAATAATCACACACACATACACACATTCCCTAACATGCCTTGCCACAATTGCTACCCACACTAATACCTCACCTATCTCTCATTGCTACTGCAGCTGTTAAAGCTTGGTACTGTTGCTGTCACGCCCCAGTCCTAAAATACATAGGACTAGGAATACGTAAGCATGCCAGCCGTATATAAATGACAACTCCAATATATGGAAACCATAATACATACGTACGTTGTAATATGAACAATAATTCACAAGTGGTATATAATTATCACAAGTCACATGGCATAACTAAATCTCATCCACAGAATCAAATAAAAATAAATAACTAATCAACTATATAACTGAATCAAGTATAAGATGCTTGATAAGAACAAGTAGTTGGGTGGAGACAAATCCACTACCAACTAGAATATGAGAGTAAACAAAATAAGTACATCTAATGAACAATGAGGCTCGAAGAGAAGACCTCCTCGAAAGAGAACGAAGTAGCAAGTCCTGATCCGTGCTCCTGCAATAGTCATGATCGTCTACACCTGGAAAGGGACCAGGTCCTCAGAGGGACGTAATAAGATACATAGAAGCATGCCAATAAAATACTGAAAATAAACATCCAAGGGTCGCCTAACCATCTATGTGAATGCACTTTGAGAACAACTTTCCAACACGTGGGCTATCTGGCTAAAATAGGATTGGCATGATTCTCTCAGGGAATTAGGGGCCTACAAAGCATGACGTCTTTTGAACCTCAGAGGCTGCCAGGTAATAATATAGGGGTCATCATGACCGCGCATCTCCGACGGAGCGTACGGGTTACACAAGAAAAGTGCAAAGGAGCCCAAACGCCTTACTTGTTGTCCTCCCCACCCCATGCTCTAAGCATGTCATATCCATGATATGATGATACCTCTAATAACTGTCAAGTCTTCTAGCATGCAAATTCTATCAGCAGCTATTCTCAATCTCACGTCCCACACGTACTGATGATCAGTCAATATGTAAGTCCGTGATCTATATGAGACTCACAACTCATGTAAGAAATGTGTCATGGCCAAATAAAACATAAGAATGCCTCATGATAATGGGGCGGTCTCATAAAACTAGGTCAACATGCATAATATATAATAAAAATAAAATACGACGTCACCGTCGTTGCACCCAAGTTATTCTTGGACGCGTATTTTATATAGCAGTTAAAATATATGAACTAAATGACAGAAATAAAATACATGCATTATATGGAATGTAGATCACAGTACAATGGCAAGAAAGCTGCGTAATATAAACGTCCAGGTGTCAAGTACAGAGAATCAGAAACTATGGCCTCCGAATAAACGTCTCCGGATGCTGAAATAAATATCACCAACGTTTCCAGAATAAGCGAGATAGACAAAAAATATAACCCTTTCGTCCAATTTGGACACAGGGGCAAAACGATAATTTTGGGTCAAAGCGGGTCCACATGTGGGCCACTTTGCACCAAAAAAGGTGCCAGAGGTAAATATCTCTAAATAGGACAAATTATAGGTCAAACAAATTCTAAACGTCCATACGAACTCAACGGTATGTCCAATTTTGGATTCCGGTGAGCCGAACACAAATTTGTCCTAAAAGTCAACTGTGGGGCCCGCAAATAGGCGGCTTGGTCAACTATCTTAGAATCGCGTGAAACTTGGGTCATAGGACCAACGTGATACTACGAATCCAATGGTGCAAGTTTCGTCGTATTCCGACGAGCGTACACAAAATGGGATGGTAGTTTGCAAAAGTTGCGATACAGGAACTTTTTACGGATACGTATTGATTTCAACGCGCACACATGTCCAAATCAGTTTCCGCGAAAGCCCACACGTCAGGATATACCATATGCGCATTTTGGTACAATTGGTACGCGACGAGGCGGTCCCGTTTGGCGGGACACGCTCCGTATCACAATTTTCCAATATTTTAAAAACAAGTTTTTTGTCGTTTTGGAGGACGAATAATTTCGAACATAGAAAAAATTAACAAAAGCTAAAAGAACAGAATTTTTTTTGGTTATATGAAGAAGAAAAACCCTTTAATTAGTTTTCAAAAATATTAAACAGGTTGGTGGCAAATTGGGGGTGAACATGGGGGTTCGGGTTGAAGTTTCTGGACTATTTTTGGTCAGTTTTTCGGTCATTTTCCGGTCAATTTTTTGACCAATCCGGGAACGAAAACTTGTCCCGCTTGAATGAAAATCCTAGAGGGTTAGGTTGTGAACGTACACGAACAAACCGCTCAAGAAAAGGACGAGAGATGAGAGAGATAGATCACCTTGAAGATGGGGCAAAAATTGTGCACATGCGCGCGACGCGCGTTGTACGGGGACGGACGCCGGCGGTCCGGGCGGCTGTAGCGGCGGTCCGACGCTGGGGCGGCGACGCCGGGCGGTCGGGCGTGGTCGGCGCTCGGTCGTCGGGGCGCGGGCTGGGTAAGGTTAGGGTTAGGGTTTGGATTGATGGTTGTATAAGTATATGTGCGTATATATATATATATATATATATATATATATATATATATATATATATATATATATATATATATATACTAGAGAGGGAGAGAGAGATGAGTCTGCCGGGGGAGGGGAGGGGAGGGGCTTTTGGCTGTGGGGAGGGGTTTTGTTATTAGGAAGTAGGAGTTGTTAGTTGGTTGGGGTAGCTGAATAGGATTAGGGTTAAATGTTAGTTATTAGGATTTAAGTATTAATTTGTTTTCTTTTATTTTCTTTTATTTCTTTTTTTATTTCTTTTGTTTTTCTTTTCTTTTGTTTTTTATTATTATTATTATTACTATAACTATATATTTATTAACATATATATTTATATATAGATGAGGTTAAAAATCCCAAAAATGATATTTGCACACAAAATAAATTCTAGAAAATTTTATTATAAAGTTCTAATAAAATACCACACTCAAAATATTTTATAATTAATAATTAGACATTTATTTAGTTATAATAAATTAAATACTTGTATTATCTAATTAGCTTAGTAATTAATTAAATGGCTATCTACAAAACAAGTAATAGTAAATAATATGCAAATTTATAAAAAAAAAAAATACCTATCTTGGCAGGGGCTTGTCACGCCCCAGTCCCAAAACACCGAGGGACTAGCCACGTGGCAATGGCCAGCAGCACACTCTAATGGGCAAACCCAATTTAATGGACCCATCAAGGTGTACTTAAGCTGTAAAACAACAATAAAGGTTGACTAAACATGTCACAATCTAATCTCATCCATAGGATGCAATGGTTTAACAGACCAGAAATGAAAGAGTCTAACAATAGCAAATACTGAGTATACATTAAGCAGATACTCAGGAGAAATTCTCGGCCATCACCTCGTCCTCGGGGATCGGTTCAGCTCCAGTGTCTGCTCCTGCTCCTGCTTCTGCTCATGCCCCATATACCTTAGGATAGAACTCCTCTGCTATAACTGGGGACATAATCCTGATCCAAGTCCTCAGGGGACATAGCAAGGTACAAGAATAACTCAAGCCAAAATAAATGCAGTGCAATAATAAATGAATCAATAGGGTAAACTATGTAACAAGCTAAGTGATATGCAAGTGAGAGCATCACTAGTACTCAGGCTGAGACTACTACAAGTTCTGTGTCGGGGAGCCGATAGCAGTAATATCACGTAATGTGCCTAGCTCTGATGTAGAGTCTACGGCCTCACA